>VDFB02000008.1:250986529-251002229 GCA_007258455.2 Sequoia sempervirens
ATCTAATTACATTGATTTAGGTCATACCAAATAAAGTAAACATATTATAAGTGAAGTGACAAAATTATAATCTAATGTTGAAGAATAAAAATCTTCATATGCGAATGAACAAACCAGTAATATTTGTATCTTGTAACAAAGTATCTTGTAGATCTAGGCCATGCGTCTTTCATCTTCTAGCACTTGATTCATCATTTTTAATTTTCTTATTGTGTCTTTGGAATGTGAATGTTAAGTTGGAGAATGTTAGGATTAGGTGTATGATTCATGTTGCAAGTTTTATGTCTTGATTACCCATATTTGAGCTTGTAGATGATAAAAAAGTTATGATCTTCAAACATCATGAAATGTGCAAATTATTTATTCTTTGAAATAGTTGGAATACTATGTGGAAAGGTATCGAATAGAGATGTTACATTGAAAATATCAAAACTAGTAGTTATAGATCATCCTTCCAATTAAATTCTCTCGTGGAGTTCATAGATTTTAGAAACTATTGATTTTGATTGCTATGACACAATCTATGATATATAAAGACATGTAAAAAGAGTTACTTTCTAATCTAGGATGTTGATCATGACCATGCGACTTTTGATTTTTGCTATGGCTTATGTTTTTGACTCATAATGTTGGGGCCACTTACTTGTAATGTTTGTGGGTACTCTTATAGTGCTGGATTAGTATTAGACAAAGTGATAAACATATTATATTGATGTATTAACTACTCTTATATTGATGTACTTTTTTACAGTGTGAATTATGACATTAGAAATAATACAAATTATGCAGTTGGAAAAAAGTAACTGGATAATACTTGCTTTCCTACCGATGAGTGTGAAGCATGTTGGTGTAGAAAAGAAAGTAAATAAAAAAATAGTAGTGAATACACTTAAAATTTCAATTTCTTTTAGTTTTGTTTAAGTTATTTTAATAGATGTCCGAATTTGAAAATATGGATAGCCTACTATATTCTTTTAAGCTATGTTTCCTCTAATGCACTGTAATCATGTCACATGGATTTAAGTTTATGACTTTTAGCATCTTCGGTTAATATTGGTTTGATAATAGAGTATTCCAGTATTATTAGTATGATCGTCTTTGACCTTTCCAAGATTTTGACATTTTTAACACATAGAGCTAAAGTCAATAAAATAAACAATTATGTAATGTTTCCCAAAATGCGTACTCCCAATACATGTGTAACTATTATAGTACGAAATATATGTATGCAGGTAAGGAGAATGAGAGGTGAAACAATGTATGATTTCAAAACCCTATCTTGACATGACTCGTCAATTTTACAAGGAAATCTTTAAAATACATTAAGCGAGAACAAAAGATTTTTAAAATACCGATTTTCAATTGGATCATTCTATGATCATAGTAAACCCAATAACAAATGCATTTCCCAAGAAACAAAAGTAGAACAATAAATAAGAATAGATTTCATAAGGATTCCATTTGTCCAAAATTTCACCAAGCTAATGCAACATAAATTCAATGCATTGAGGTAGATGGATGATTTGATATAAATTTTTGAATAAGCAACAGAACAAATAATGTCCTTATATTTAGGATTTACAATAAGTTGAAGGGAATCTGAAGCAATCTATATATGCATTGAGAATCGATGCTGCTAGCTGCTAAAAATACTTGAAGATCCGAAATCATAGAATTATAGGTCTACAATTGTTAATGCATATTATTGCATTGAAATCAACACATGAAAATTAATAGATATCATAATCCATTAATCGTAATGTTCAAAAATACTTGGAAAGATGTTCAACACTAACCGAAAAAGAGAATACATACCTTGATCCAAGTGCTCTGCGTCTAGATTGAGAATTAAAAATTTAATAAATTATAGTTTAATAAATTTGTATTTCTTGTAGGACAAAGCTTTAAATTATTTTGAAAGAAATAAAATAAAATAGCCTCACACATGTTGAGGCAATAGTTCCACAATTTGCATGGAAAGCTATCATGGAGGATGTTGGCAAAGGTTGTATTATATAGATTTACGACTACCAGTTTAACTTGGGGAAAGAACAAGAAGTTTAAAAACAAAAAATCTTTCTTCAAGACATGAATCATTCTACATGCTAATGCTACATGCCTTTTCAGATGCTTAGGTATTGCTACAATTCAACAACAACACTATTACAATCAATTTGGTTGTTTGAAGGTTCGACAAGGCACATTCTTTAGGTACTCTTAATTTTTGGATGATCTTTGTCCAATTCAAAAGTTTTTTGTGATTGTAATTATGTGATCTTAGTAGTAATTATTTTCCTTCTGTGTGTTGCTTCAGAGGCTAATAATTTTAGTTTTTATTTTACAGTGGATTGGTTAAATCGTATGATCTTGTGTTTACTCAATAGATTGGTTACTTGGTATTTGTCCATAGTTTAAATTTATTGAAAAACAACAATAAATGTTAATAGAAAAAGGCCTTTGGAAATGAGATTTGATGAAAATTTAAACCATTGAATTTTTGTCCATCTTCAAGATGAAGATATGTATTGAATTACAGATTAGACCCCTTTACATACTGTGAAATGCCTTAGTTTGGGTTTTTAGTTATCTACATCTTCCAATGAATGAACATATTTTAGATCGTGTGAATTTCAGCTCAACAGAGAAGATTTTTTTTGTTGTTGGTGTCATCCACCTCCCAAGAGCAGCACTACAACAAAACACCTTCACGAATGCATGAGAGAAGCACAAAGGCTATTTCACCAAGAACTTGAGTGAATTATATTGAGAGATACACAATTTAAATGTTGTACAGGCCTTTAAAGCCATGAAAATGCTAACAGGGAAGAAAACTACTCTATAAGAAAAAACCACCTGAAGTAATTACACTAAGTGAAAAACTTAGCACACTAACACCCACCTTTAAGTGCAAATTTAGGGAGAATGAAGATGAAATATGGGTTCCAGATACACAACCATGTTAGGTACCCATTTACAATGCAAAAAAGAAATCTCTCACAATCAAAGAAAAAGAGAAAAATCCCCTCCAAAAAAGAGAACAAAACAAAACTGATGCATGGATGGAGGACTTAATCACACCCCCCAAGGACTACATATGGATAATGTATATACAATCAATGACCCCCCCATAAGAATATATAGTAATCAACCCCTACTTTGGATAGAATATATATCTTTATTAGAATTTCTTTTATTGAATTGATTCTTATTCTTACATATACTCTATAAATTTCTTCCAAAGCCTTGGTGTCAATTTATTCCATGATACCCTTACCATTACCAATTTTTGTGAGCCTTGATATTGACCAATATTCTAACATAAGGTTATTAATTGAATTCATTGGGGGGCATCATAGTGATGATAGTCTAGAGGATTAAATTTGTGAATCCATTTTTCTATGTACAATACCATATTGTTCATCCACTAGATTCCTTTGTTTAGGACATCGTCATAATCTACAATAATTTCTAAAGTTGTCATGAAAAATTCTATTGAGAGAAAATTGATGTAGAATTTGAAGTTCCATGCTTTCCCAACCC
This sequence comes from Sequoia sempervirens, assembly GCA_007258455.2. Lineage (NCBI taxonomy): Eukaryota > Viridiplantae > Streptophyta > Pinopsida > Cupressales > Cupressaceae > Sequoia > Sequoia sempervirens. The sequence continues at coordinate 250,990,070 of VDFB02000008.1, forward strand.
ATTCCAATGTTTTTCTCCTTGCAAAAAACTTACCTAAGTACATTCATGTTAAAAATTTTCCCTTTAAATCCTCTTTCAATTTATTCAAGTCTCCATGTTGAATGCCACAATATGGCAATCTTGTTCCAATTTTCCTTCTTCAACTTTGTAGCCCTTTCCATGCCAATTATTTTGAAATTATAAAATTTGAGTGCTAACCATTCTTTTATAGAAAATTATGCATCTTGTAGCTTTATGTTGGGGTGACTTCAGAATAGTGGTTTACAATTTATATGAGGAAGGAAATTTCTTTTTTTTCCCTTTCCTCAAACTCAAGGGGTTTAGTCGAACACCTATGTTCGGTCAAACCATTGGTTTGATCGAACCCTAAACCCTAAATTAAAAAAAATCATATTTAAATGAGTTCGGTCAAACCTGGGTTCGACCGAACCCCCTTACATTTGACAAAAAAACAAAAACTCTCATTTCAACTGTCACTTTCTAAAATTACCAGTTGCTTTCCCTGTGTGCGGCGAACCAAGACCGTGACGGCAAGCGAACTGATTTCTTCTTTCCGGTGAACGTAACTTCAACTTGGTCTCTCCAAACTTCATCAACCTGACTTCCATAACAAGCACCAGGTATTTGAAATTCGAATTTTTTAGAGTTTAAAATGCATTGATATGTTAAATTTTGAAACCCTAGATGCAATTTTTTTCAAATTTGTTGAATTCAAATTGGATTTGTTTGGAAATTTTTAAGTGTTTTCAAATTTGTTGAGTTCAAATTGGATTTGCTTCCCCATTTTGCATACATTTTTATGTTCTATGTGTAAATGAAATATGCCTTCCCATTTCAACAATGAAAGCTATGGATAGCTTGCTCCTAAATGGAAAGACCAAGTGAAACATATATAAGAACTTAATAGCATATGAAAACAAACAATATAAAGTTATGAAGTTCAAATAGAACCAAAAATTGCATCATTTGTAACATTAAAAATGTTCATATTAACCTATCAAGAGATAAATATGCAAAATATATTTAATTTTAGTTACAAGAAAAATGTATAAATTATAAATTTATAACATAATTATGTACATGGGAAAATCCTCTTGGAAGAAAAACCCCACAACCAAAAACATGAACCAATTATATTATTTGATAATAATATCATTTACAATAAAATATTCATGTGCATACCCTTATAGTAGTATCATCAACATGTGATTCATATGGAGTAATTTCTAGTAGCATGATGATACCTATAAAATCATTATGCTTTCTCCATCTCAAACACCCATAAATAGGAAAAATTTAAACCATAAACCAAGTGTGGTTTACCAAAGCCATGAGCCAAAATAATGACCTAAAAATGGCACCAAATTTGGCACAAATTCCAACACCATATTCCTTGACTTGGTTTATAGGATGTATTTAACAAATGCTTTACATCTTGTCAAAAAAAATCAAATCCTCCTCCTCATAACCGACACTCCATTTTTGACATATTCAAACCCATTATTTAAGATGATCTTGATGATTTTCATAATTCTAATCAATATTCTAGTGTAACCCCCCTTTTTAATTCTCTTATGTGTCATATAACATTTCATAACTAATTCCCATCTTACAATTTCATACAATGCTCTTACAACTTCTTAAATATATAAAAGGGACAACCCTAGTTCAATTAGTATTATTTAATTATTATCACCTACATCCATTCATTACATGTTATTAGTTTTTAGTTGCACACATTATTAGGAAATATGCATTGTCTAAGTAATTGGGGTATATTGCATGTTTAAGAGTGTTTTCCTTGATCTTTTATCCAGTTAAATTAATATCCTTTAAAATCTTGTTTTATGGAGTTTTCATCTTAACTCTAATATGGCTAGCAAATAAAATGATGATTGAATCATTTTTTGATATAATAGCTAATGACAACCATATAAAGAGCCACATTAAAGAAGATGAAAAATAATGATCAAGACTATGATTTAGATACATATGTTGCTAAACAAGATATTTTCCTAAATTGATAATTACGTATTGATGCACCTCTCCACCCTAAATATCCTCACTCATTGGCTAGTAATTTATATAATGTATTAGGTGGCTATCCTTAGGGAATTAATACTATTCATAATATTACCACTCTAATGGATTTTAATAATGTTGTACCCTCTATGCATCCATCTACCCTTCATCCTCTTATAATGATTCCTCCTATCATACTATAGTTACCACTTCCATGGGATCCACCACCCATGTCCTACCGCCTTTCTCTCCACTAGTATTTTTCTTATCTCCCATCCTTTTATATATGTTCACACCATTGTTACTACTAGCACTATCCTATATGTAGATATGTTCTTCATACCATTCCTCCTTATCCTATGAAAATCTAACCTTATAGTGTAACTTCTCCTTCCATTACCATGTCATTACCTTTCTAGACCTTCCCCTCTTTATACATTCTCCTTTTTATCCTACACTATTCCTACCACTAATATATCCCTATACATTGGATATACTATTGAAGAAATTTAACTGACTTTCAATATCACAAAAATTAGACCCATATTTTTAAACGTAAAAAGTGTATAATAAAGCACAATCCATTCTTCCTAATTCAACTTCACTAATATCTATCGAATTAACTTAGGTTCATTACAATAGGATAATCATATAGCCATAATTAGTTGTCAAGATAATGGTAAAGTTTTCAATAGCCATATTTATTCTTCCACATGCCACCATTAGACATACACATAATATTCATGAACATCCATACCTATGAGCAACCAAATACAAGAAATATAACTATACATATCATGCACATCATCAACATACACATAAAATATCACACCCATCATCAACACAACTAATAGTGCCCATATCATATTATCTATGTTCTCATGTACAAATGTGTCTTCAAATACATCAAAGCACTCATGAGTAAATCCGCTCTGTAGAGCATACACACAACTATAAAGGTGCCCCTAAGGTATTTGTCTGGACTATATCTATCCTCTTAGCCTATCCTTCTCTATGGATATGTTCCACTCATATCTACCACCCTGAGGTGATCCATGTCTCAATCCTTGTCAAGGTCACTCCTCTCTACCTATATCGTTTCTCAATGAGCTAGATCTATCACTGCTACTCCCCAAAACACCTACATTTAAATATTAAAAAAATGTTTAATAAATCATACAACATTGATTAAAACTAACTAAACAATGAAAGCATTTAATATTATAACACCTTATGAATTATATTGAATGTCCCCACCTTGAAATTTATAGCCATCGATGTCAATCACTTATTCATACTATAGCTTTATTCTCCAAAACACCTACATTTATATAAAAGTGAATTTTTAAGAAAAATAATATTTAATCTACTTTTAACTCAACAATAATGGATGTATTTCTATCATAAACTCTTCATAGTCATAACATAATCATGGCCTAGGTAGAGTATAAAAAATGTTGTTTCCAACCTCATATGTAAATCTAGAGTTAGAGTGCCAAAATTGTTGAATTCCATCCTTTGTGCTATTAATTAGCTTCTTATCGACTCATGGAAGCCTACTGCTAAAAGCCCAAGTATGATTTTCAATAGGACTTTCTAATCATGATCTTATTGATAGTACTTTTGATAATATTTTACGATTTAGGCATAATTCAAGACAAGTTTACCTTAATAATTGAGCCTTTTTAATTTTTTAATTTCTTACTAATGATGTTATTACTCTATGAGCAACTCTTTTATCTTTTTCCTTACTAAATTATTTACAATAGAATTGAATGCATTAAAAAAAACTTTAACAACAATATTATTTCGATCAAACTTTTTGTTTACATGAATCTTTGAAATTTATTTAGTAAAGGTCTCATTTTGTACATGTCTTTAGTAATTGTATAAAAATTTGGAATTTTTTGGTTAATGTCTTATTGGAAAACCATTCATTGAAATTTTTTGAAGCCCACAACCGAATGGTTTGTGATGACCTCTTGCCTTCAAGAATTTCTATTATGCTCATCAATTTCAAACCATTTTGGGGTTCTTGAATGTTTTTAAATTTTAACAAACTCATTACAAAAATATGGTTTTTGAATTTCTTTTTCTTCTTCACAAAGGTTCTCTCTTCTTATGTAATTTGGAGACACATTGAGTTTCATTGGTTCATGTGAGCTATCAATTTAATCATTGTTATCAACAAGTCGATTATTGAGTGCAATTTCAATGTCATAGGGTTCATATCCACATTAGTCAAGAAATTGTTGATGTATTTCTTCTTCTTCTTCTTCTTCTATGATGCTACTCTTATCAATAGGTGTTCCATCAAATTTTACAATATTTTCACATTCATGTTCAACATTTTTATTTTCAATATTATTGTCACTTTCATTTTTTAAACATTTCATTATATTGAACATTGAAATATGCAATTTAAATGTCATTTAAGGGTAGATAAGGACCTTCATCTTCTTTCAATATATAATTATAACAAGTATATATATTTAAGGGTAAATATATATTTTTAACATATATAATATGTATGGTTGGATTAGTGAGATATTTATAACAAGTATGCAATGAAGTCAAACTTTATTAGATTTGATTCTTAATAAATTAGTTTTAACAATTCAATTTATAGCTTTATGCAATCTATAAGTTTAAATAGTTTGATGGTATCTAAACTTTATACATATAAAAATATGATAAATGTCTGATTATTTTGCTTTCCAATCTATAATTTTTTGATGTTCTTGGCTATATAATTGAAGTTCATTTATGTTAACAACTATTAGATTAAATATTTTTATCCCCAATTATTTTCAAATAATTTTATACTAATCTTTGTATTCTTATTCTTTCTTTCATCGTTTCATTTAAAATTTGAACCATTTAAGAATGCTATGTTATAGATTATAGTTGTCTTCCAATTCTTTTTAAATTGTTAATGGTATGAAAATATTATTGATGAGTAGATGAATTATTACAAGTTCTATTTTAGATTTGTATTCCCTTTATCTAGATATATTATTTACCAAAGTCTCATTGCTCTTTTAGGTGTACTGTATATATATAACATGGAAAATGCAGATTATGTTCCACCTATGCCAAATTCTTTGTTTACAAATACTAGTAATGAGATTAAAAAATTGAGAGATTCATTAGCATAGGGTGCAAACCCAGGGATATATAGTGAAGCATGCATGTTAATATTGCATAGTCTAGAAAAACTAAAAGATGAATTTGAGACGACTAGTGCATATTCCCCAAATAGAGTGACTGCTATTCTTTCCCGCATGCGGGAAGAAGTGCATGGTGACGTTCCCCTTAAACAAATACAGGATAGTGTCACCAAAGAAATGATTAAAGCCACTTGTTTTCCATTTTATCAAAATGTGCGTAAGGTTAGGGGGTACCAGGTCACTAGATGTGTCGATCATGCTATGGCCTCATTGATCTACCCACGATTTCTCATAGCACATGGTCTATACCCAAATAATGACTAGATTCCATTGTATTATGTTCAGCAGTTGTATGCTGAGGTCCATTTGGGCCTCAAAGTTAACTACCTAGACATTCCACTATATGCTGGTTAGGGGCGTGGTAGGATTGTTGATAGGCCCACCTATTATCGATCATATAAACCACCCCTAGTGTTTAGAGTATTGGTTGGTGATAGGTCTCCTACTCTCACCCCAGCTCTAGCCCCCATAGTAGATGAGGTTGTCATTGCTTCCCAAAAGGAAGCAATTGACACTGTAGGTGACATCGCGGCTGCCACCACTAGGATATCTAATGATTGTGTAGGTCAGTATTTGATGTCCAGACATTCCCAATCCACACCATTTTTAGCACAGTGGACCACCATGGATCCTTTTATAGTGGCTGACATCCCTACTCCTACACAGCTTGATGCACTTACAGGAGATATGTCACACATGACTTTGCATTGTTTGGTTGAGGACCCGTTGGAGGCATATGCCCACATTGCATTAGACAATGGGATGGGTATAAAGCATGTTAGAGAGAATTTGAGATGCAGAGGTCATTTAGTTCTAGGATCCCATCACTCTCAGCCGAGCACTAGTGCGCATCAGGATCCACCTATAGTTCATATGACAGCTACACAGACTATGGGTTTTATTGATGTGTTGATTGGTTCTGGTTCATCATCACCGATGCCATCTCACCTTCATAGTCCTCTACATTCATCATTTATGGCACGACATGGGATAGATCAGATGGATGCAGATGTTGATTCGTCGCTTGATCGTTTGGTGGATATGGTGGAGGTGACTATTTCAGAGGACTTAGATCATCTGATAGCAGATGTTGTGCATGTATGTGTGCATGTGCATGTTTCAATTCTTTTTTCATTATTATTATTATTATTTTTAACTAGATATTCATGTAAGTTCAAGATATATATGTGTATATATATTGTTATAGGTGGATATACCTCATATCACTCCTAGCCTTGGTCTAGATCGTGTGCATGATCGATGTGACTCTGTGGATGAATCTGCTGTTAGTGGACATGTGAGTTTTACATTTTTATATAATCACATGTGTATATGTACATGCAATATATTTATGTATGCATAGATCTAGATTGATATTTAAAAATACAAGTTCATTTAAAAATAACTTTCATAAAAATTATTTAATATAAATTATATGTATTTAACACATCTTGTACACAATTTTATTTGCAGGGCTCAACACATCCATCAGAGTAGGACCGTTTTCATTCAGATGGCCATTTGTCTAGGAGTAGACATTCATATTAGGCCATTCACTCTAGATTTATGATCTTGACCACATGTATTTCATTATATGATGATCTTTAATAGTATTTGATATTTGATGATCTCTAACTTACATTTGCTTATTTGTTGATCTTTAGTATTCGACATTTGATGAACTTTAATTTACATTTTTCTTTTATGATATGTACATATATTCTCTTATATGATATATACATACATTTGCCTCTTTTCTTATAATATGTGTTATGTTTATATGTATTGAATCCCTTTACATGTATGTACATGTGTTAGCTTATGGTTTAAACATGTTTACACATAATATATGTATTCATTTGCTTTAAATGTTCAATATACATACATGTTTTCTTATTTTATGATCTATTACAACTTACATTTCCTTATATTCAATATACATTTGATCTCTAGTAGAATTTTAGGGAAATCAATGCCACTTTATAATTAAGTTCATTCATGTTGATCACAATAAATATTTTTTAAAAAATGACTTAAGCAACATTCAAACCATTGAGTTGAGAACAAGATATAATATTTTTGACAAGTAACTTGAAATTCAATTCAAATATAATTAAGAAAATTCAATTCAAATTATACCTCTAATATACATTTTTGACACTTTAACAAAATTCTAAAATTACTAGATATGTTGTGCATACCTATGAATTAAATATGTTCAACAAACTCCACAATGAAATAACTTGTTTGTTTACTACTTGATTCATTTAAACTAGGATCTAGTTATTCCATGTACACTTGGATAATTTTGATTCACTTGGAGCACATATTTTGGAGAAGTTTTTGCACATTTATCAATGAGGCAAATATTGGAGCTCGACAACTTTTAATTTTTATCAATCAAGGAAAAATTTGGAGCATAATTTAACTAAGTTGGTAGAGGACTTGTTTAGAGTCATCTTTAAGTTGAAGAAGAAAATGGGACAACAAAGAAAAAGAAAAAATGCATCTCAATGAAAATTGTCAAAAGAAGAAGAACAAAAGAGGCATGACCAAAACTTGGAAAATTATCATAGAAAGAAACAAGGTACATGCTTGTTTCTTCTCTATCTCACTCTCAAGTGTGTGTTTAGGACTTTTACTTTGAAGGTTTCTAACCATCATTGCACTTGAATGACTATAAATACTTTTAAATGTCCTCAAGTCATCTTGGTCATGCAAGTTGCAATGTTTATATGATCCTTGACTCCAATTCCTTAAGCCAAATCTTTTTGTTTCAATATTTGTGTTTTGTGTCTTTGGTCTTTTATTTTCATTACTTCAATGTTCTCAAATTATTTTTATGTTTTATACTCTAGGGATTCCTCAAGCTAGAGTTGAGCCAAATCTAGATATTGGATCAAACGAATCCATTGAAGAACACATGGACCTTGAAGTTAGGGAAGAGACCCAAGTTCAAACAATGCTTGTTGGAGAGGGGTCAAGATCACTTCCTTCTACTGGTATGGATGAGCATATAAAACTAGCACAAACTTCTCTCACTTATAGCTCATCATGTTTTATCATCATCTCTCACTTTTGTTTGCAAAATATTTTGTGACACATGTAGGAAGGGCTCAACAAGCAGGAAGTTTTCATGCTCAAGTCAAGCCAAATCTAGATATTGGATCAAATGAATCCGCTCAAGAATGCATGGTCCTTGAAGATAGGGAGGAGGCACAAGTTCAAACAATGCATGTTGGAGAAGGGTCTGGATCACTCTCCTTTAGTATGGATGAAACATATAAACTAGGCGAAGGTGGGGAAACAAATTTCTCATAGAAATTTAGATCATTTACTTGAAATGGATATGGAGAAACTGAAATATTATGCCAACCAGCCTTATAATAAGAGAAAGAGGTCAATGACTAAATCTATAAATGGAATGATCAACCATCATTTCAATCATCTTGATACACTTGAAAAAACCCAATTGTTATCACGTTTACTTCTACGTGATGAGCTCAAAGAGTCATTATAATTGTTGGGTGTTCATTCAGCACAAATAAGAAGAAACACATGGGATTACAAAAGGATATTGTTCAAAATGTTAAAAAGGTTTAGATTCCATTGGGAAAGGATCTCGATCAGTGGATAAGGCCACTACAAGTAGGGTGATGTTGACATCTATAGTACATCAAGATATAGCAAGAAAAATAAAAATTGTTGCACTTTCAACTAAAATTGGTTATATAGAAGAACCACATTGATAAAATATGAGAAAAAGAGAAAGTTTTTGGATGAGAGTTAGAAAGAAATTGGGCAATTATGTGTAGAGCTCCCCATTCTGACAGGATTGAAGATGTTGTTAGGAACGTGGTCTCAAGTTTTTGGCATGATTAGACTCGTCCATCATCAAATACTAGAGATGTTATGAGACACAGGATTGGACCTAGTATTTATGAAAATCATATCAAACATTGGCTAGACATAACACAAATTGAGATGTATATGAACTTTTATAATGCATATTCTCATATAAAGATTGGGCAAACAATGTTTCAAAGGTTAAAGCCATATTATGTGAAGATAAACAAGTTTTTTGAAACTTGTTGTTGTTATCATATTGAATTTGATCTCTACTATCAGGTGTTTCAAGAGATGAGAGAAGAAAGATGCGGGTTTCAAAATGCACCTCCTAAATAGGCAAGTTTGTTCATAAAGTCTATATTATGTGATCATGAAAATGGACCTCAAATAAACTGCATAAAAGGAATTTGTGAGACATATGGAAATTTGGCTAAATTTCCTTCAAGAATTGAGGATAATCGCACTTCACAAAGATAGTAAATTGCAAGAGGGGCACTATTTTTAGAGAGTTTATTTGTTTCAATTTCTCATAGATCAAGTTATTTGGATTCTCTTTGATGTAATGTTTCATTGATCAAGTGTGGTTTATTAGTTATTCACATATTTTACTGACACAGGTACAAGTATGTAAAGTTGTAAAATTTTTTTGGGAAAGAATCCACAAGGTTGAACTATGTAGAAGAGTAGATTCCCTTTGGAAAATTTATGGAAGATTTTCAAAAATTGATACAACCATACATACATCATTCATTTTTTGCTAAGTGGCAAGCACAACAATTCCAAACATTGAGAGATACTTTCCCACATGGAAAAGTTCTATTAGTAGTTGACCTTGTAGAAAATTACTCCTTTGTACATCAAAAGGATATTCAATCAGAGTATTACTTTTGAAAGCAGATCACTATATTACTTTTGAAAGCAGATCACTATTATGGTTCATGTGTGTTATCAATATGCACAATCAGAATTGGTTGGTGTTGGAAGTACAGATGAAGAATGAGCCATTAAGAAAGAATATCACTTTTATATTAGTGATGATAAAGCATAACACACTTTTTGTCCAACATTGCTTTACAATATTTTTTGAGAATTTGAGAAGCAGGGGTGTAAAATTTGAAAATCATTTTGTATGGTCAGATGGATGTGCCGCACAATTCAAATCTTCACGGCCATTCTATGCACTTTGTAAATATCATAAAATCTACAAAATACCACATGTTTGGAGTTTTTTTGAGAGTGGGCATGGAAAGGGTGAGCATGATGGAGCAGGAGCTTGCATCAAACGAGCTTTAAGAAAGCATCAAATGAGTTATCTAAAGATCGCTCTAGACAATGCACATGATGCTGAATGGTGCACGAAACACTTTTGTACGAAATGGCTCAAGCATCTTCAAGAACAAACCACACATTCCACATAGAGTGTTTTGGGAGATATCTATGTATAAATTACATTAAATCAAAAATTTGAATTTATTTAAATTTAATATATATATACATATCGCCTGCTAAGTTATTTATGTACATATGTATCTAGGTGGATAGAAGTTCATGCATGGATGCAAGAGGGTAGAAAAAACAAGATCTTTGCATTGTGTTAGGAGTTTAGATAGTCACCATGGATGGATATTAGACACAAGGGATTACTCTTGTTTTTGCACTGAGTGCATTGAGGGAAACTTTGATTATGCATGCAACAATCAAGAACTTTGATATGTTGGTAAATGGGATACGCACAATTAGTTGTTTCCTGTAAATTATATGATGAAAATGATGAAGAAAGATTCAAGACATTCCTTTGATTTTAACCCATTATGACCATATATTTTAGGATTGGTTAGAAAAGGTACTACGTGTAAGTTTTCAATAATTTAAATATTATATATATCTAGTTAATGATTCTAGAGTATTATTTCTAAATTTTTTAGAATTTTTTTGTGTAAATTTGGTGTACAAGAGATGTTTTTGCAGTCATAGCAGAGCCTTGAAACATCGAAGGTGTTAGCTATTATTTATTACATTGCACAGAAGAGAGGAATAAGCTAACAGAACTTGAAACAAGTGATGGAATGCCATTTCCCACAGGTGAGTTTGAATTTAAATTTTTATATACATTGTATTCACATGTGCACATTACATTATAAACATTAAATATATATTGTACAAACCTTGAGCACGAAAATGTTGCACACGTACATATGTCTTACCTTAGGTTCATGTTTACCATGCAAGTTCTGTTGTAGTGCAAGGGGCATATCTAAAACAAGTCAAAGTTGTTCAGCATGGGATTCATTTTGTTGAAAATCAACCTAATAACAAGGTATATCAATATAGTCACTTAATAATTGTTACCACTCTACATCTTCATGCAGTTCCACATGCACGTGGTCAAAGAAAATGGAGACTAGTTAGTGATGATCATCAAAAAATTCTACATGTTATTGAAGAGCTAGCTGAACTAGAATCTTTGACTTAGATTATATCCACGGTTTTCAAGTTCACTTGTAACCCTATACATGTTCAAATGAGAGCTTATAGTAACTTGTACATAGATGTAAATCATTTTGTGTAAATTACAATTATATGTACATATTTGTTCCATGGAAAATTCTTAAGTTCAAGAATTTTTGATAGCATCATCTCTCACTTTTTTTGGTTGCATGTAAACCCATATATATGCTTTCAATCCTTATTTGAAATGTAGTGAATTTTTTTAAAATCATTTTGCCTAAATTACAATTATATGTACATTTTTTTTCATGGAAAATTCTTAAGTTAAAAATATTTTGATAGCACTATCTCTCAATTTTTTTGGCTGTGGTATGTAAAACCCACATATATATTTCAATCCTTATTCTTGAACGTAGGTGAAGAAGTTTTCTAAAAATCATTTTGTCAAATTACAATTATATACAACTTATATTTGTTTCATGTAATTCTTAAGTTCAAGAATCTTATATACACTTATACACAACTTATATAATTTGTTCCATCAAATTATTCCATGGGAAACTATGTAAATTTTAAAATTAAGTATTATCAAATTATAAAATGATTGTACA
>VDFB02000008.1:251002329-251069128 GCA_007258455.2 Sequoia sempervirens
CTCCCCTCTACCCTTAACCCTTAAACCCTAAACCCTTCTACTCCCTACCCTTTATCTCTCTCCCACTCCCCCCCTCTCTCTCTCAAGTATCTCCCTCCTACCACCACTCTCCCTTTCTCTCCCACTCCCTCCATATCTCTCTCTCAAGTCATAATTTAAAATGAATATCATTTATATTTATATTAATATTAAAAATTAATTTTTAATAGATGGGGTTCGACTGAACCCTTTCAAGTCTATTTTTTTATTGTATGTTAAATGGGTTCAGTCAAACCCCCATTCGATCGAACATTATTTTTTTGTTTGACTGAATAGTTGTTCGACTGAACCCACTTATTTGCACCCACATCCTCTCATGGACCAAAATTGCTCAAAATTTTGCACTTTGAAGCTCGATTTGAGAATGAAAATGGAGGAGATCTCAAAAACCCAACTGGTATCAGGTTGCCCTCAAAACTAGCTATCCCACGAATATAATTTTAATATGTTTTGATTATATTATCTATTTGTTTTTTAAGTTTTATTAAATATAGGTTTTTCACCGAAAACAAAACTCTCTGCTCAGACACGTGGAAAAATAGAAGATTATCAAAATAAAATTTAAAAAAATATGAGTGCACTAGATATTGGAGTCCTTGATCCAACAAAAAAGAAGAATTTATACATCCAGTAAAAAAGTTATGCATTATACGTCAACTTATCCGAATTGTAATTTATTTGACTTTGAAACTTGATTAAAGAAAAAATATTCAATAAAAAAACTATCTAACCAAGTGGAAGCACTAGATATCAGAGTTACAAATCTAAATTCAAAAAAATTAGAATTTTATCTTTCAAGGAAAAATAGCTATGCGTTATACAGTGTGCGTCACTTTTTAAAAATGCTATTTTTTGAAAAAAACTAATTTTCGTGGGAGATGGAAAAAGAAGTGCAATATGATTCTAAAAATTTTGAAAAAAATATTTTTAGAATCTACAAACAAAAATGTGACAAGACTCTAATTTTCATCATCTTCAAATTCCTCACGGTTTAACCGCTATAGGTGCTCGAATGTGAAGATTTAGTTAAAAGAAAAAAGTTTGTCTAGTTTGGCCAAAAATTGTAAACCACTATTGTGGGATCACCCGTTGTTATATTTCCCACATGATAATTTTCTTCTAGAGCATTTTCATTACTCTCTTGGAGACTAACTCTATAATTCTATTTTAATTTTATTAATAATTTGTATTAACAATCAATGTTATTAGATTTCCACAATCCATGAGAATATCAGATAACTATTTCTGGATTAGATTGTGTAAGCTTTTTTTGATCAACGTTTTGTATTAACAATTTTAATTGTTTATATTTCTTGTAGTAGATCTTGGGTTATTATCTATTTTGTATATTGTAATAAAAGCAATGTAAAAACCCATTATTTTTAAGAGAATCAAGAATTCTTACATGAGATTTAGGCATGAGAATAAATATATAAGGTGACAAAGGATACCCCTATCTAAGACCTCTCAAGAAAAAATAATAACCTTTATAAAAACCATTAAATAGGATAGAAAATGAGGATGAGGAACAAAATAAAAAGTCCAAGCCCTGCATGCCTTACCAAAACCAAAATTTTCTAAATTTTTTTAAAGGAATTCCCAATTCACTTAGTCATAAGCTTTTACAATATACATTTTAATAGATGCATTTTCATTTTAATCTCTATGTAAGAATGGATCATTTCATGAACATAGATAGTTTTATTTGATACCAACCACTCCTTGAAAAAACTACCTTGCTCTTTAGAGCTTTAATAGAGAAGGATCTAGGTTTAAGTCAATTCAAAATAACTTTAGAGATGATCTTATGCATATTGTTCCATCAAGAAATATGTCTAAAATCCTTAGCAAAAAAAATATTCTTATTTTTAGGAATAGGTACAAGAAAGGTAGAATTAATTTCTCTAGAAACACTTCTATAATCGAAGGACTCTTGCATCATGTCTCAAATTTATTCATCCATAATATCTCAAAAAAGTTGAAAGAAAAATGCTAGGAAATCATCAAGACTTGGAGCATGATCCCCAACCATCTCAAACAAATAAGTTCTAACTTCTTCTAGGGAAACCTTCTTGATCAAACTTTTATTTTCCTCCTCACCGGTTTGGGAAGGAATGTTTATAAAAGAAAGATCTTATTTTTCCCCTCATTCCACAATTTATTTAAAAAGCATTTTTTTGCAAATAAGACATTAAAGATTATTTAATTAAAATTATATTATGACTAATTTATCTTCATTTAATTTCTAATTTAGAAATGAAATTCTCATTTTTTATGATACTACAACAAAATAAGAAAAACTTAATATTATGATCCCCTTCCTTTAGTGTATATTTTTGTTCTCAAAATATCTTCACATATATAAATATCCTTAAATTGAGAGACCACCTTCTCCTATTATTTTGAAGAATCAAATACCTAAATTATATTCATAATTTTTAGTTTAAATTTGAAAAATTCTAGGTTTTTTTCAACAATTTTTTTAAACGCCAAGCTATTACAACTTTTGAGAAAAAAAAATTCATCACCAAACATAGTAGTAGAATTTATATTATAACATTGAGTAAATCTTCTTTAACCTAGATCAACCATAAGCGAATGTGATTCTTGTAAGTCACATGTAATAGGAAACTGCAGATTATGAAAACTACCTCTATTACTTAACCATCTGATAAAAGAAATAATTGTGACAATAGAGATATTAAACAAATAATCTATATTTAGGTTGCTCAGAAAATTGGAGCTCATCACACAATAATATTTTGTATTATTTTCTCAATGAACTCATTATTGAACAATTATTAAAACATAATTTAAATAGCACAGAGGCAATAAATAATAAACATATATATTTTTATTCTGAGGACTATTACAAAACAATTTTTATTGAAGCCTATAAAAAGTAGCACAAAGTGTGAATAGAAATAGAGTTCGCTACCACTGAGAAATAGTTCGAAGCTACAAATAAGGAAACTAAACTTGCATCAACTGCAACATCCATTATCATGTATTATTCATTGAGCTTGATGACTAGTAGATAAACAATGAAAACAAAGCCTATATAACTAATACCTAAAATTAAACAAAATGCAAACTATGATTAAAACTAACTGTCTAAACATGCAAATTTGCATATGATAGTGAAGTTGGTTAACATAGCAGTGTGCATGGTGATTTGCATGTGGTGAGACTCATGCATCACCTTTTAACATACCCTTCCTTGATATTGAGACTCACAATATGACCTTGAAGCTTTGTAAATTGAACCCATACAACTCGTTATGCAACATTATCATCAATCTAGTCTTATAGACCCACTTAGTACCCATTTACTCATTTCTCTCCCTCTTGAGAGATCACAAGGTTTTCCCTATTTTTCTCTAGCATAGAGAAGACTCATATTCTCTCAAATTACATGACACCTTTCAATGTGTCAATCATAACAAGTAGTTATCAACCACTTTTCTCAAACATTCCAACTTTGTTTGACAACCATTTCTTTTAACATGTGAACATTTAGGCTTATACAACCTTTTGAACATATTATAACATTTCTCCAACTAGATCTATCAATCCATCCATAATTAATTTGTATATAATATTTCATAGATTGTCTATCCCACTTTTTATTCCAACATGACATTTCAAAATGATTCTTCAATCCACAAATAAAACAAAGATGAAGATCCCAACACTTTTCTTGTTTATGTCCTTCCTTGTGATAATGAGAACATTGCATACATTCCATTCTTTGAGCTTATTTGATACCTATAACACTTATATCATCATTTCTATCACTCACCATAGCCAAGGCCTTCTTTCCTTGGCCTCACAATTGGCTGAATAGGTTGTCTAATTTCTTGCCCATGTTTTCCCAAACCTTTTCCTTCATATCCCATTTTCTTCATGATCTTCAAATTAATACTCTTTTTGAAATAACCTTTGTTATTAACATCACAAGTTGCAAAATATTTTGTTTCAAACACATCCCAACCTTTAGTCTCACATTCTTTATCCAAAGAAGCTTTACATAAATCAACAGTTTGATCGAAGGAATAAGAAAAATCTTTTGTGCCACATGACACATCACATACCAATGGATTTAATATTAAACATCCATTGAATAATACTAATTGATCATTGTCTTCTTTCAATTTTGATATTTTATTCTTCTGTGAACTATTTTCCCTTTCTAACCTCTTTAGGTTTTCTTTCATTTCATCAAACAACTTCAATCTTCCTTCTACCTCTTCATTTTTCCTTTTCACTTTCTCTAGATATTTTTCAAGATTGTCAATTTGACACAAATATTCACATCAAGTTCTTTTCCAAAATTCTTTAAATCTGCTATCAATTGTAAATTGCATTTCTTGATTTCTATCACTTCTTCCTCCAAAACCATTTTTTCATTCTTTACTCTTTTCCCTATCTTTCTCATTGATGCAAATGATTTAAAATTACCCTTTGTGATTGCCTTGATGACTAGGAAAACCTTTTAAACTCTCAATTTATCCTTTTGATAGCTTCTATAGTGAACCTCCCTCATTGATGGAAGGAGATTTCTTTCAAAACACCTGACTTCTTTGGATAGTGAGAAGTGTTCTGTTTTGTTTGTGGTACAAAAAATTTCTTTTGGGCTATGATTTGACCTTTTCTTTTTGCATGCAGCTTCAACCCTCACTTTCATGGCTTCTCTTCTTTAAATCAACCATGACTGACGATCCTCTTTCAACCTTGTAGCTTCTTCAAAACCCCTCTACAAAAAAATCTCTTCTTTATTCCGAATACGAACTCTACAACTATATTCTCTTCCTTTTGATACTAATGAATTCTTCCAATCCTCACGCCTATGACTTCACTGAATGAGCTATGTTTTGCATATCTTTTCTTCTCCTTTAGCTTCAAACAAAAAAATAGAGTAACCCAAACTACTACAAAAATCTTATGAATGTCTAATTTTATTTTTCTCTTTTATATTGTAGCGGCTTCCTTGAAGACTACAACCTCTGATATAACTTTTTTGTCTATCTTCAATGACTTCTTTTCTAGGAAGCTATTGGTGATTTTTCCAGTGGAACCAAGCATTTCTCTAAAAAGTAGCCAACTCTTATTATGAAGAACTACAAGGTTTGTGGCCAACATAATGAGCATAGGATTTTGTAATCCTTACTCCTTCACTTCAGGCTCTGTGGGACCTGGGAGGGTGATCCCAATGGTTTTTTTTGATACTAAATTCAATTAGTAACACTTTTATACATAGATTAATTCCTAATTATTGCAAATAAAGTCAATCTCACTAAAGATTTGGTGGATGTTTCGAGTGGGTAACTAGCTTTAAAAAAAAAGACTGCTGATGTTTTCCCTTATTAGAAAAAAGCTAATTCAAATTTCCTAAGCTAAGAATGTAACACATGTGCTTTATTCGATGAAAGCAAGAATAAAACAAAGCTTGGAAGAAAGACTACTTTAAAACTAAAAGCTACTAGCATCAAGTATCTTCATATGGTCACTCTCAACCATGGGTTTGTAGTCAGTTAAGGATTTAGAGTCAACTTTTGCACCTGCAGCAATGACCACATATATTGCCACTCACAATCTTTGATTTCAAGTCATTGCTAGGCTTCAAATTCTCCACCCAGTTTCCCTAAAAATATGCCCACCTCCTCGTTGCTAAATGCAATCGGTCAAACAACAATTGTATTGCTTTACACAAGATTTTATTGATAAAGCCATCGATACACAGCCTCACTATTGTGTTGAACCCCATAACTGCCGATATAAAGGTTAGCAATGTAGGAATGAACCAGTGAATATGCTTTTGAGTCCTTAGGAACAAAGCCACAAAGTTTAATGTCTTCAACAACTTATACTCTAACATTAATAAGTTGACAGGCAAAAAGTACTCATGGTCGAGACGAATAACCGAGTGGTTATCCAATATCACTGAATTCAACACTTCTTCAAACTTCATAATATCGCCCGTGACCACTTCTTCCCGTATTTCTTTATGTTCTTTCACAAACACCGTCTTTGAAGCCACTTTTTCAATGTACTGCACAGTTTCCCACATTTTATATGTGATGTAATATGCAGGCCAATCATTCATTAACATCTTGTTTCCTTTCCTTCGTTCCAGTTCGAATGTTTTTCCTAGGTAGACCACTGAGACCGTCTTAGATTTCTCAATCATCTCATCAAGATTGTTAGACTCCTTAGGATCCTTTTTCAGCTTTGACACATCTACTGCTGTGGTGGCATGAGAGATCACTTTTTTGAAGACTCAACTTTTGAATTTTTGGAGCTGTTTGTAATTTGTGTAAGGGAAATAGAAGCAGTGGAGAAAGTACGCAAGGTTACAATGCATGATTTCCCAAAGAGGCATCATCTTCATGATCTAAAAAATTCCAAGGCTAAATTGCAATGGCAGCAACATCGTCTCTACAAAAGCCTTAAATTCTAGCATAGTTTCTACACTGCTGAAGTACTAAGGGTAAGCCTCTCCTCTTCTGGAAAAATATTCTTCAAATATTTTTCCTTTCCTCCTATGTCATACAAACTTGTGACATGACACAAGAGACTGGATCAGTTCTTTCTTTTCTTCTTCCCACTAAAAATGTGTTGGATCAACCAATTGAGTGACTTGCTTGTATCTTTATTCTTCTTTCCTTTCCTATCTTCTGCTACATCTATGACCATTTTTTTCCCTAATTCCCTATATTGTCAAGAGAGAATAGTGAATGTTAATGCACGTCTGATTTCTCCTCTAACAAAAAAATATCTAAGAGGGAACAACCCTTGCAATGAGCAACCTACTGTCATTAAATCATTTTTCTCTTTTTCCTTTTTTAAAGTTGTTTTAGCCCACTAAAATCCTGGCATAAATAACAAGCTCAGGTTGCTTCTTCTAATCTCAACTTTTCCACATAGATAGTTTTTGAAGTTAAATTGCATATATGATATCTCGATAGTTTGTAAGAGGTCTAATATAATAATATATAGACAACACTGCATAAATGTGAAATTTTTTTGTTAAAGGGATCAACATTAAAATATTGCTATTAATGGCACAATAGAATAAGTGTTAGAGCCCAGTTTACGCTACCAAATCAGAAATATCTTAATATAAGAAAACCTAACTGTTAAAATTAAAAGTTATCTTCTGTAAATTATGCACTTGTAACCAAAGCAAGTAAATATTTCTATGCACTTATCTTTTGTTTTTAATTGTAATTTTCATTTCAGCAAAATGATTTAGCAAGGTGATGTGTTAATAGGAAATAAATGAAAAAAAAACCACTAATCACATGAAAACCCTTTCAAAAGAAGATATATGAAATGTGGATATGTATGCTTCTCTTAACAAAGACGATACAACAAATACACAAACAACATAGAGATTACCTATATGACTCACCACTATCTAAGAGATAATAACTTTGCAGAAGGAAAAATACAAGGTCTGTAAAAAATATTTGAGTCGCTGTGGGTCTCTATTACTCTCTGTAAGCATAAATATTTCACACTGGCATGAAAAATTGTGTTCACATGTACTTATCATTTACAGTGTTTGTTGGGTTAGTTATATCAAATAATTGTATTTAGCGGTGTAGCAATTACAATGCCATTCAAAATTTCCAAGTAAAACAACAAAATATCAATAACATTCACATTTTTCAAAATGGCATTCACTTTCACTATGTTGAGGGTCATGGTCAGATTAGATAATTAAATTTATCTATGTAGCAGTTAATTAATATGAAATCCAAAATTTC
Organism: Sequoia sempervirens; assembly: GCA_007258455.2. Taxonomy (NCBI): domain Eukaryota; kingdom Viridiplantae; phylum Streptophyta; class Pinopsida; order Cupressales; family Cupressaceae; genus Sequoia; species Sequoia sempervirens. Next base: position 251,010,141 of record VDFB02000008.1, read on the forward strand.
CAAACTAAACAATAATATATAGAAATAATAATCTAGACAATGTAAAAAAACAAAACTCCAACATGACACACTTTACCAGCCTGTAATGTCTATGCAACATACAATCTGATCATTTGACCATATTTATTAATTAATTAAAAATCAAGAATACATTAATTAATAAATATGGTCAAATGACTAGATTGTATGTATTGCATAGACAATTCGGGGAACAATGTGTTTCACGAGGTAGGAACAATGTCAAGAAAATTGTTGATAAAGTCTTCAATCAATGTTATTAGATTTCCACAATCCATAGGAATATCAGTAGTTATTTCTGGATTCATTTGTGTGTAAGCTTTTGAATCAATGTTTCATATCACACTCCATGATCCATCATCAAGATAGAGAGCTCAAGGATGATTCAAAAGCTTACACACAATCAAATCAAGAAATAACTACTAAAAGTCTTCAATTTTCTTGTCTAATTGGAAATTTAATTGCCATCAGAGATTGATTTAATTCTCTAAAAATGGCACCTCCCCAAACTTATCTACCTAATACGGTAGATAATAATGAAATGTGAATGTGAATGCTAAATTTTTCCTATTAGTATGAATACACAGACCCACGATGACTCAAAACTTATCACAGACCCTCTATTTTTCCTTCTATGAAATTATCAGGCCCTAGATTGTGGTGAGTTTCATTGGTATATGTGGTTCCCCTGTTTATTTCAATTTGTTGTTTGTATGTTTGTTGGCAATTGATATGTTTAGGATCTGAGAAATATTCTTTTGAAGGTGTTTTATTGTTCTATTTTTTCATTTATTTTGTGTTTTAAACATTGCCTCCCTTAATTATTTTTGTTGCAATGGACATCGCAAGGTAACTACAAAAAACATTTACTTTTATTTCATTACAACAAAATAATTTATATAAAATAACTTTGGCTGTTAGGTTTTCATATATAAAAATTTTTAGAAGAGGGGACATTTGTCTTTGTGGTTCATTTTTGTATAGACTATGGCAGATTTAAAGGAAGTTGTAGGCAGGGTGTTGCTGCCATTGCAACTTAACCTTGGAATTTTTCAGATCATGAAGATGACGCCTCTTTAGGTGGTCATACATTGCACCCTTGCCTACTTGCTGCACTGCTTCTATTTCCCTTACATAGATTACAAACAACTCCAATGATTCATAGGTCGAGTCTTCAAAAAAGTGATCTCTCATGCCACCACAACAGGAGATGTTTTAAAAGGTAAAAAGCATAAGGATCCTAAAAAATATAAGAAAGAAGGGAAATCTGAGAATGGTGGGTCACTCTTAGTTAACTACCTAGACAAGAAGTTTGAGCTAGAGCGAAAGGAAAGAAACAAGATGGTAATAAAGGTGTTGGGAGGGGTAGGGGTGAGCAATAAAACACAAAGTCACTACTGTGACAGGATGGATAGAGCATAAATAAGGACACAAAATAGGCACAAAGACAACGAATCATCAGCTAGCCAAACCAAACATATATGAACTTTGCATATATTCCATATTTGCTTCTTAAAACAAAAACTCAGAGGACATGCTCTGCTTACATTGCAAAAATAAACTTAAACTAACTTGGATAGATGTCCAATAAAAAAGGTGCTACACTCACACTGAAATATGCAAGCTGCTACAATCATGTAGCTACGGTTGACAATGTGTTGTGTCTGCTAAAACATTCCCTATGTTGTTGTTGCTGATTCTATGTTGAACATTCTCCACTTCGTCTGTTGTTGCAAGGTCTTCACTTAAATACAATTTTTTTTGACTTCTTGTTTACTTTCAATAGTTTCCAAGACATACCTTTTTTCTTGTCTTGTTTCAAGCTTATGAGAATGAGCTCTTAATTCAAATTTCAAATTTACCTAATTCATTAATTGCTGCAGGTATGTTGTAGCTATTGTAAGCCCAAAAATAAGCACTCCTTTTCAAATTTGAAAATACCTACCAAAATTCAATGTTGATGATATATGTTGGGGCAAGCTGATGGTCTTTAGCTGACATGGAGTTGACTTGGACAAATCTGCTAACTACAGAATATAATATTCCAACACTCCCCCTTAATTTGCAAGTCAGCAATCAATCTGTTGATTCCTTCCAGAGCTGATCTCCAAAGCTATCCAAAATTCTAAGCCTATCTCTTAGGCTTTCAAAACTATCCTTTGGTAATGCCTTGGTGAATATGTCGGTGAGCTACTACTCGGATTTGCAATACTGCAATTCAATCTCACCTTGTTCTACCAACTCCCTTATGAAGTGATAATGAATCTCAATGTGTTTGCTTCGTCCATGGAAGACTGGATTCTTTTTCAGAGCTATGGAGGACACATTGTCACAATGAATGACTATGCTGTCAACTTGTTGTAAATCTGCAAGGATCCTCCTAAACCAAATAGCCTGACATGCTGTTGCATTTTCTGCTATGTACTCTACTTCTATTGTGCTGAGAGAAACAATCAGTGTTTCTTTGATGCCCATGAGATTGCACCCAATCCCATGTCAAAAACATATCCGGATGTGCTCTTCCTATCATCCACATTTCCTGCCCAATCACTGTCTATGAAACCATCCAACTTGAGCTCATTAGATGCCGCATACATGATGCCATATCCTATTGTTCCATTGACATACCTTAAGATCCCCTTTCCTACTTGCCAATGTGATTCCTTAGGTTCCTCAATGAACCTAGATATCAATCTTACTTCATACATTAAATTAGGCCTTGTTGATGTCAAGTACATCAAACTTCCAACCATGCTCTTGTAGAGGGTTTGGTTCACTTCCTTACTATTGTCATTCTTGCGCAGTTTCAGACCTGTTGCTGTTGGTGTGGCTACAGGTTTGCTGTTCTACATTTTGAACCTTCTTAAAATTTGTTTCAAGGCATAGTTAGATTGTGAAATAAAAATGCCATGCACTGTTTGCTGAACTTCTATCCCAAGAAAATACTTCAACAAACCTAAATCTATAATCTCAAATTCATTTTTCATCACCTCTTTAAAATCAGCAATTTTGCCGTCACTGTTACCAGTAAAAATCAAATCATCTACATACAAAACAATAATTAAGATATCACCTTTGGCTGCTTTGATGTAGAGTGTGGGCTCACTACTACTTTTGCTAAATCCATTGCTAACAAATAAGTGTCTATTCTGTTGTACCATGCTTGAGGTGCTTGTTTCAAACCATAAAGAGCTTTCCAGAGCCTATACACTTTGTTCTCATTCCCTAGGACTTCATAGCCAGGTGGCTGCTCTAGATACATTTCCTCCTTCAGCACTCTGTTCAAGAAGGCTGACTTTATGTCCATCTGCAACACTTTCTACTGATGTTGTGCTACAACTGCTATGACTATCCACACTATTTCTAGCCTTGCAACTGGTGCATATGTCTCATCATAATCTATACCGGGCTATTGTTTGTACCCTTTGACCACAAGCCTTGCTTTGTGTCTTTCAATTTTCCCTTCAGCTATACACTTGGTCTTATAGACCCACTTCACTCCAATCACTTGCTTACCTTTGGGTAAATCGGTCAACTCCCATGTTTGATTCCTTTCTATAGCCTCCAACTCTTCATCCATGGCCTTACACCATTTATCTTCTTTTACCGCTTCCTCAAAGTATGTTGGATCACTATAGGAGAATAATGCAAAATCCAAATTTTCATCAAAATCAACATGCTGCGTGCTGATATAGATCTCCCTCACACTCTTTGTTTTTCTTGGCATCAATGATATGAGTGTAGGGTCTGAGTTTGCTTCTGAGCTGCTGCTACTCTGACATCTAGAGCTACTATACTGCTGACTATCGGAGCTACTGCTCTGCTAAATTATGAAGCTGCTTGTTTGTTGTCTCTGTTCAGTGCTGACAGACTTCTGTCTCTGTTGAACACTTGCATAATTAATGTTTTGCTACAGATCACTAGAGCTGTTATTTTCAATTGTTCTACGGTGGTTTCTTGTTGAGCTATTGCTCTCTTGAGCTCCCTCTATGTTGCTATCATTTGCAAAGTTCTTCTTCATCATCAAGGGGTATTGTAATAGAAATACCCGTGGTGTCATCCACCGTAGCATCCCATGCTTCATTTTCAATAAATATAGCATCCCTACTGATTACTACTTTCTTTTTGATGGGATTGTATAACATGAAGGCTTTTGACTCCTCACTATAGCCTATGAAGATGCACTTTTCTCCTTTATCATCAAATTTACTCCTCTTCTCTTTTGGCATGAGTGCGTATGCCACACACCCAAATATCCTTAAGTGCTCAACACTCCATTTGTTGTTTGTCCATGCCTCTTGTGGAATCCTATCACAAACAACTTTTATAGGGCGCCTATTCAGTATATATACTGTTGTTGCTATAGATTCTCCCCAAAATATGTGTGAAAAACCTTTTGCTTTTAGCATACTTGCTGCCATATCTTGAATGGTCCTATTCTTCCTTTTCACCACTCCATTTTGTTGTGGGGTATACCTTATTGTAAATTTTTTGTGAATGCCCTCATTCCTACAAAAAATTTAGAAATTCATTGGAGATGTACTCTCCCCCTCTATCTGTTCTAAGGGATTTGATATAGTGACCACTCTCCTTCTCAACTATCGCCTGAAACCATTTAAACTTCTCAAAGGCTTCTAATTTGTTTTTCAAAAAATAGACCCATATTTTTCTATTGTAATCATCTATGAAAGTCATGAAATATGTATTTCCAGCTAAAGTGGGGGTTTTCATGGGTCCACATAAATCTGAGTGCACTAACTCAAGTGGTGCTTTTGCTCTCCTAGAATACCTAGATTGAAATGGCTGCCTATGTTGTTTTCCTAAAATGCAAGCCTCACACTTTCCATCGGGTTCTACATTGGATGGTAAACCCCTAACCATTCCTTTCCTAAACAATAAAATCAAACTTGAAAAGCTTAAATTCCCATACCTTAAATTCCATAGTTTGGATGGGTCTCTGATGACTATCTTGGAAGAAAACTGTTGTTCGACTGCTGACTATTGTGTAACTGTTGTGAGTGCTAATGGACAATGTTGTTGTTGATGGTCTGTTATTCCTCTTGCAGAAACTATGCGCATCCTAAGAGGAAACATTTTATTTCTCATCATTTGTACTGCAACCATCACTCTTTTTCTAGCTTCTCTATCAAATATTTTGCATTCTCCATTCTCCATTAGGATTTTGTAACCGTTTTGGACCATTTTTCCAATGCTCAATAGTTTATGTTCTATGCCAGGGGCATAATAGACATCCTATATTTTCTACTTCTCACCATTCTTCATTTGGATGCTGACTACACCTGTTCCAATGATGGGAACCTTCTCATCATTTCCCATTTTGATTTCTGTTTTTATACTACTATCTATGGAGGAAAAGAAGTTCTTGTTACCACTCATGTGGTTGTTGCATCCGCTATCCAAGTACCATACTTCATCATTGTTGCATTCAACAAGGTTGTAACAATGAAAACATTTGATTGTTTGTCATTTTTAGCTTTGTTCTCATTTGCTACATTAGCATTTTGGCCTCCATGGTCACGTTGCTTCTTTCTACACTCACTAGCATAATGGCCATATTTGTGACAATAATAACACTGCACATTACTTTTTTCAGACCTCTGATTTGAACTGTTGTTCTGCTTCTGGTACTGGTTTGCTGACTATGAGCTACTTGGTTCCTTTGTGCTGTCAAAACATCCTCTTCCAGAATTGCTTCTGCCTTTGCCTATTTAACCTCTACCTCTGTTGTTTCTTCCTCTTCCCTGACCTCTTGCATTGGTCTGAGCTTTGAATGCTTGCTCTAAGGAAGGAGCAGATCTATTCAACCACTTCTCATGGGTTTGTAGTGAACCCATCAACTCATCTATGGTCATTTGAGACAAGTCTTTTGCCTCTTCAATAGCAACGGCTACATAGTCAAACTTAGTAGGCAGACTTCTTAGGATTTTCTCAACAATCATTTGATCTTCCATTATTTCTCCATTGACTCTCAGTTGATTTACCAAGGTGGATACTTTGGTGTGGAAATCTGAAATAGACTCATTATCCTTCATTTTTAGAGTCTCAAAATTTCTTCTCAAGAGCTACAACTTAGCTAAGCTCACTTTATTAGTCCCTTTATAACTATTTTGCAATATATCCCAAGCTTGTTTTGCATAGTTTGATGCTACAATACGTGGGGAAATAGCCTCACTCAAGGTTGCCTCAATCAAGCTGAGGGATCTTGCATCCTTCATTCTTATCTCCTTCAACTAATTTTTTTGTGCATTTGAAAGGGATACAAATGCATTTGGGTCTGTGATATCATTGAACCCATTTGTGACTAACTCCCATAGGTCATTTGCAACTAAGATGGTTCTCATCTTCTTAGCCCATATATCATAATTTTTCCCATCAAAGTTCAGTGGCTGCTACCAACCTTTGTTGTCACCTCCTACCATATTTCTCACTCTCGAAACTGAGAAAACTTAATGCCTAGATAACCTAGGGCTTAACCAAAGACACCCACAATAAACTTACTACCCAAAAAAATAAGGCTCTAATACCACTTTTTGGGAGGGATAGGGGTGAGAAATAAAACAAAAAGTCACTACTATGACAGGATGGACAAAGCATAAATAAAGACACAAAATACACACAGAGGAAATGAATTGTCAGCAAGCCAAAACAGATAGATATTAACTTTGCATATATTCCATACTTGCTTCTTAATACAAAAAATCAAAGGACATGCTTTGTTTACATTGCAAAAATAAACTTAAACTAACTTGGAAAAATGTCCAATACAAAAGGTGCTACACTCACACTGAAATATGCAAGTTGCTACAATCCTGTAGCTAAGGCTGACAATGTGTTGTGTCTACTAAAAAATTCCCTGTGTTGCTGCTGTTGCTGATTTTGTGCTAAACATTCTCCACTTCATCTACTGCTACAGGGTCTTCACTTCAATACAAAAACTTTCAACTTCTTGCTTACTTTCAACGGTTGCCAAGACATTCCTTCAAATGTCTTGTCTTGTTTCAAGCTTATGAGAATGAGCTCTTAATTTCAAATTTCAAATTTACCTAACTCATTAATTGCTATAGGTATGTTGCGGCTATTGCAAGCCCAAAAATAAGTAGTCCTTTTCAAATTCAAAAATACCTACCAAAATTCAATGTTGATGATATACATTGGGGTATGTTGATGGTCTTTAGCTGACATGGAGTTGACTTGGACAAATCTGTTGACTGCAAAATATTATATTCCAAGAAAAGGATAGGCCTGCATATTATATCATAGATAAAATGTGGGAAACTGTGTTGCACATTATACAAGTAGCTCCATAGATGGTGTTCATGAAAGATCATAAGGAAATATGGGATGAAGTGGTCATGAGCGATATTATGGAGTTTGAAGAAGTGTTGCATTCTGTGATATTGGACAACCGCACTGTTATTCATCTTGACCACGATTACTTTCTTCCTGTCAACTTATTAAAGTCAGAGGAAAGATTGTTGAAGATTTTTAATTTTTTGGGTTTGTTCCTACACTACTGAATTTGCCACCATTTTTCGATGGACGTTCGTCGGTGGTTCGACAAATCTTTGTCGTAATAGCGATGAAATGGCAAAAAAAATTTTGTCACAGTTTTTTCATCGCACATCCAATGATGAATTAAATGTCAAAAAAATGGAGCAGATTCTTTGATCGTCGGCATCATAAAATGGCTCTGGTTTTCGTCAGAATATTGACGAAATGGGCATTGAAAGAACACGAGATTTTCGTCGCCATTTCGATGAAATGGGTAAGTATTTACAATGAAGCCATTATCGTAGCTAAGCAACTTCATCAGACCTTTTATATGGTTCGTCAGTTATTTACGTCGAAAGTGCGAAGAAATGGAATAGGAGTTATGACGAAGCATTCGTCGCAGCTAAACAACTTCATCAAACCTTTTTCTATGATTCGTTGGTGGACTTCATCGTAATTATGATGAAATGCACAAGGAGTTACGACAAAGCCTTCATCGCAACTATAGAAAATTTTTCAGACCTTTTCTATGATTTGTCGGATGTTGTCGTTGAGATTGCGACGAAAGAATGCAATTTTTGTTTAAAAAAATATTTGTTGAAATTTACCATTGGTGAGAGATCAATCAAGTCACATCCCTTTGTATTCAAATCTCAGGAAATTATTTTATTGGAGCTCTAAACTATTCAAATATTAAGGATTTAATTAGCTATAAGATGGAAAGTTTTTATTTATACATAATCCATCATCTTTTACATATCTTTATTCACTTCTAGCACTTCAAATAAATATGTGTAAATGAGACAAAAATGTGAATCTTTTGTGACAAAGAAAATTCTTAAAAGGAGGGGGGACAGAGCAAAGGGTAGGAGGCAAGAGAATGCTTGAATGTATAGCAAAGTATAACATTTTGATCATTATAACAATGAAACGAATCTTAAGTTTGAAGCATTAATATCATTTACAACATTTATGATCAAGAATGAATGTAAGCAGAGAAAAATTTGCATACTTGCAGATGGTACAAAATTTCATGGTTAAGTCGAAGCCTCCCCTCAACAACAAGATCCAAATATCCATGTATCTATCTTAATCGAGCCTCTAAACCCTTTAGAGCTTCCAATTTTTCCACTAACCTATTATGCACAAAAGTCAAATTTTAGAGTTATATCACCACTAAAAATAGAAGAAATAGAACTTTGAAACCAAATCCACACACAACACAATGTGGTATTCATACAAAGCCATACAAACAAACTAAACTCAAAACATTGGAATGGAAACAACTTAAAATTATGATGCAGAGCATGGATTCAGGGTATAAAGAATCATTTTTCTGCCACCATAGTGAAAATTTAGCACTTTCTTTCATCTTTGCATATTGGTTTGATGCTTCAAATGATGCATTTCTTATATTGAAAAGTGCATTACCTTATCGAGCTTCTCTTTGTTTCGAGAATAGTTTAATATTCTATACTTAATAGGGCCAGCCACGTGAGAGTGGAAGCTCATTTTCCCCCCCTTCACATCACTCTCAATTCCCCATTTCCAATCATATAACATTAATCATTATTCATCAATTAATAACATATAAAATTCATTCATTAACATATAACATTCATTAATTAACATATTCGCATTCATTCATTAACATATAATAATCATTCTTTCAGTTTTTACATATTATCCAAAATATGGTTGTCATGATATGATTACAATCACTTCTTTTTTTGTTTCTTTTTCAAATCTATATAAAGCTGAAGTGGAGTATCATTTTCTAAATCAATATCTGTCCCCCCTTTAGTTGTTCTACCCTCTATTCATGATCTTAATGTACGCATAGTCGTCTGCTCATGGCATGGATGCCACCTCAAGGGGGGTCTGCTGCAATAAGAAAGAAATGTTAAACTGATATGTTTTATTATTATTGTTACAAATATTTCATTAATTAAAAGAACATTAGAGTGGTTCTCTTTACCTGATGGGTCCACATCATGTTCTTGAAGTTTTGTTATAGACTCATGCTCAACATGTTGAACACCCTCTAAATTCTGATATGCAGTTGAAACTTGAAAGGTTGCATTAATTAATACACCAATTGAAATTAAATATGTTTAAGAGAACATGAGAGTGGTCCTCTTTACCTGATGGGGCCACATCATGTTCCTGATCTTCTCTAGCTTGATCATGCTCTACATGCTCTAAAGTTGAAACACGAAAGATTACATTAATTAATACACCAATTGCAATTAAATATGTTTAAAAGAACTTTAGAGTGGTCCTTTTTACCTGATGGGGCCACATCATGTTCCTGATCTTCTCTAGCCTGATCATGCTCAACATGTTGATCAAGCTCTACATGCTCTAAAGTACCAGGATACACACCATCACCCTCATCTACAGGTTGTGCTCCACCCTCACCAGGCTGCATTCCAATGTCATGTGCAGTATTATCATTGCTTGAATATTTAAAACAAATAGGCATGTAATTACTTTATGGTGGAAATTAGTATTGAATAGATTGCAGTCCATAGAAGCATAAATCTGCAAAAAATCCCAATTAATTGCAATTTTTAAAAAATCTACAGGCTAGATGATTTTTTCGCCAATTTTTTGAAAAAAATTGTTGACTTTTTGGTCAATGATTATTTTCCATTTCAAATTGCAAAATAGCCAAAAAACAAGTTTAAAATCTGCAAAAAAATCGTGAATAAAATCGAGCTTATTTTCACACAAAAAAAACCATGAGACCATGGCTTGTTGCTTACTATTATGCTTTGATAGATTTTTTCCAAGCATCCATAGTGTTGGAGCTATAAATTTCTGCAATATTTTCACAAATTTTGCTTGACCATAAGTTTCCATATGGTCCTCATCCTAAAACACTAGGGTTTTCTTTCCTATCATTTTGCTCATTTTTCGTCCATTGTATCCATCGTGTCTTGCATGATTCATATCGTGGTCTATGTCTCCCTGATCCATTTTGCATGTTTCAGCTTGCATGAATCTATATTGCCTATCGGCAAGACTCATCCGGTGTCTTAGCGAATAGATTTTATCTGCAGGTGGTTGTCAGCATAGCTTTCACAGGGTTTCGGTGACAGGAAGATGCATATTTCAAAAAGAGTTTGGGCATCATTGTAATGTCACACCGAAATTGTTTTGTCTTACTGACTAGGAAAAGTGGATTTTTATTAGTGTAAGACTTTGTTTCTGCATAACGTCTTGGCAAGCTCTCGTGGTTTCATCGACAATCACATTGAATTTTCTTTTCAGTTAGACTGGGTTTATTCGGTATAATGTCATAATGGTTTCCATTTGTTTCTCCGACCGACGTTTAAGGGATACATTTCAGTGTGAGTTGGGGCTTTCGATATATCATCTTGGAAAATGACCTTTGGTCTCACCGATAATGAATATGGAGACTCCATCAGTATCAAAATATTTTGGTCTTGGCGAACACGAATGACTTCAAGGTACTTCGGTATGACATGGTGTTGTCTCCGGCAGGTCTCACCGATATTGTATTGTCTTGGCGAAAGCGAGTGGGGAATGGTTTTCGGCATAGGAGGTGCTTTGTCTTGGTGACTCAGAGTTGGGTGAGAAGCCTTCGGTGAAACATTGTATAATGTATGCAAGGTTTCCCCGACAGTTACAAGTTATAGTGACAAACATGCGACGAAGGGTTTCTATCGGTATAAGAACATTGATGTCTTGGTGATATATTGTGGCTTGAGGCTTTCGGTAGAATGAAGTTAACTCACTATGGAGTCTCACCGATGTTGTGTGGTCATAGAGAGACTTAAAGAATCAGAAGAATATCCTTTGACCTTAGTGTAACAAGCAAGGTGCTACGGCGACCCAGGGTAAATGATGAATTTTGGTGAAACAGGATGAAGTCTACATGAGGTCTCTCCGATACTATTGAGTTATAGTGAATATGAAAAAAATGAAAGGATTACATCGGTGAGAGATATGCTTGTGTCTCGGCGAATGCAAAGCAGGGGAACACTGGCAGGGAGCGATAAGTGATACAATTGCCTTCGGCATACCTTCAAGCCTATCTTGGCGAGTGGTTGGCGAATAAAATAGAAATTCAAAAGCTGTTGGCTGACATATGAAATTCTAAATACTATTGTGGCCAACATGATTTGGGCTCGATTTCTACGGGGGCTAATATGAATTCGAAATGATATGATTTCTAAGGCTGCTGTATAAATATGCACCCCAATTGTAATTGAAAAAAATGAGATTTTAGAGCACATATAGTAGATTAGGAATGGCTACAGTAGAATAATTTTATCTTATCAAAGACTATGTGTATGTTTTAAAATGGCGAATTCAATGAAGATCAGCTAGTGTGGCAGGTTATTTCTGGTGTCAATTGTATGTTGAACTTATTGAAAAGTATTGCTAAAGCTGTCTCCAAGTTGATTCTTTCTGGTTGTTTAAATTGATGTAACAAGTTTACTTTCGATTTATCAATGCACATTTGCTGTATTTGTGTGATTAATTGACTAGTTCTCTCAAGTAGAGATTAAATCATTTTCGTTGATCACAGTAATCAGGAAGATTCATCTAGATTATTAAAGAAGAGCTCAGTGGTCATAGTCTTGCATTGTTTATACAAGTTATGAACAGATCATATGCCTGCAATTTGATTTTTCTGCCAGAATAAGTTGCACACTTCTATTTCATTTGACTCCGCATACCCAATAAGGCACTGGCCTTTGCAATTTCATTATTTGAATTCACTCAGTTTCTTTATATCTGTTAATTAAGTATTTTTGGATTTAGATCTTAAGATTGCTATCAAGTTTGATTTCATTTGTTCGTTGTCATCTACCATTGTGGACAAAGCATTTCAGAAGGATAATCATAAGATAAGTCTGCTCAATTCAAAAGGTACACCCGCCTGGGTTTAGTAGCACCTAAAGAGTAGAAGGTTGAGTTCTCTTGGCCTTGTTTGTTACCCTAAAGCGTATCAAGAGAATGGCAGCCTCTTGAGGCATTTAGCCTTCATTTTTGAGAGCTAACAAATTGGCGACTCTACTGGGGATTACATAAAAAAATTTGGTTGAAGACCATCATATAGAGTCAGTGAAGAAAAGATTTGAGAAGTTTTAGAAAAGGTGATTCCACTGGGAATAGATCAGAAATAATGATTTTCCTACTTTTGGAAAAGTAGGTGGCGACTCTGAAAAAATTATTGTAGTTGTTCAAACATGAATGGAGGAGGATCTCAGTTTTGGGGAGGTCATGTTGGAGCTCCTCATAGTCAGTAGTATGTGCCATATCAGCACTATGGTCCGATCTACTAGCATCCGTACCCACCTAGTGCCCCCCTCATTAGTATACAACAATGATCAAATAGCTTGATTTGGCAGGGATTCCATTATCCCCTTATCCAATGGATGGCAGTTGGAGGGGTATTGTTCCAAAGTTTACAGGGTGTGATGCAATCACTGCTGAAGATCATTTAAGAAGTTTTGATGCTTTTATTCAAGATTTGGATGTTCCCTATGAGGATTTATGCATGAGGCTATTTATGATATCATTGGTTGAAGATGCTAGGGATTGGTTCAACAGCCTATCAGCTGTCTCTATTGATTCTCTCCAAGGATTTCAAGATCAATTCCTCAAGCAGTTTGGGAATCTAAGTGTACCAGATTATGCTCTTCATGAATTATTGCACATTCAAAAGAATCAAAGTGATACAATTTATGATTTCAATCGGAGATTCAATAAGTTGCAGAGTAGGATACCTCCTAGATCAAAGTTTCCAGATTATGTAGCACTAAGTATTTATTTGAATGCATTTGAACCTAGATAGGGTATGAGTTGAGAAATAAATTCCCAAGAGATTTGGCTGAAGCACAGAAGATGGCACAAACAATTGAAAACAATAGGAAGGCTGCTAGGATAATCAATAAAAGAGATATTCCTAGGGTTTCTCAACAAAGCAACACATACAAGAATGAAAGGCCGAGGTTGCATGATATACCTTACAATGTAGACTGGAAGGACAAAAAACCTATAACAGCTAGGCCTGGAAACAAGGAAGCTCCTGATCCATTGACAAAGAGAACCTATATGGTAAGTAACAATTACTTCTGTGAATTTTGTGATATGCCACATTCCCCAAATTATTGTGTTGTAGCCCAAAGAATACAAGAAGAGGGAATGCAAATGGAAAACAATGAAGAAGATCACATAGTATATCTGGCCTCAGATACTTTTCACCATGTTGAGGAGGATGAAGGTGCAGGGCATCTCTCTTGCACAAAAGATTGTCACAGAGAGAGCAGTGTTTGTTGTGAATATTTTGATGCTGATGATGAACCTGAGGATTCTGATATGCAGTCAAGGGATTCTTTTTCTTCTTATGAGGATCTGGATGAAGAGGCAATGGGAGATGTTGATTCATTAGATAGTAAATATACAATACCTCTGGCTGCAATTGAAAGTTATGAAGATAGATCTGATGAAGAAGAGGTTTGCACATTTGAAAGTGATTTCCAATTTTTTTCAAACTCGTTATATGATGAAGAGTTAAATGATGATTAGATGATTTTTTGCCAAGGTGTGCCAATAAGTAAGTTTAAGATATTTTCAAATCCATTCTATGAAAAGGAGGAAATAATTTTAGACAAGCAGAATGATGGAATAAATAACTACCTTGATGATGTTTCTGATTTTCCATTTTCTGATGGTATTGGATTTCTTTTTGATGATGACAAGGGTGAGGAGTTTAATTTTAGTGATCAAAATTTTGATACTTGTTCACTAGTCAGTGAATAGATTGTAGATTTGTTAACTCCTGAATGCCAGGGATGTGCACATGAAGGTGATCTTGAAGTTTTGTGTCCAACTTACATTTGTTTTGACAGTGAGAGATCTTTGTGTAGAGATTTTTATGACTCCCTGTGCATTTCTTGGAACGATGGTGAAATCTTTGGTGTTGATCAAAAGTATGCTTCCATTCGTGATGAGGTATGTGATTTTGAAAATTTTAATTCATGTGAAGAAGACATTTGTTTGCGTACCAAGGTTGATAGAAGTCTAGATTTTATTGGTTCACATATGCATGATATGGAGGATATGAGTCATGATCTGGTGTTGTCTCCAATTAGAGATACCGAAGAGGTGCAAAAGGTTTTAGATTTGCTTGTTTCAGATAATGTCGGTATGACAAAAAAATTTGTTTCTCAAGAGAAGCACATTGATTGTGAATTTTCAATACAACTAGGAGAATGTTCCATAATACATAACAGTGAGAGAGAGAATATAAAATGTCATATTTCATATGCATGCATTTTGGATGTTGAAAATAACAAGGGTTTGTCCCACGATGATGAAGAATTTGAACTACAGGCTAGTGTAGGAATTTTGGGCCAAATCGAGCATGATGATACTCTAAGAACTTGCAATAACAGTGACAAGAAAGATTGCATGAGTATCTTCAAGAGGAGTCTGATGAACTCAAGAAAAAACTAGGTATTTGACAGAGGAAAGTATGGTTTGAGTTTCAGATCGTAACAGCTCATAACAGATGATGATGAATCACAGAGGATTAAGGGTTGCTAGTGCATGGACAACTCTTACTTATTCGATCTTTAAAATTCTTTTCCATGCACAATAGTTTAGGGATTTTCATTTTGCATTTGCTTTCCATTCATGTCCTCTGTCCATTTCTAGTTTTCTCTTTTGTGTTTGGTTTGCTCACCCAAAGTTTTTGGATCCTTGTAATGATCTGACTATCATTCATCCCAAGATGGAGCCACTATTGGAGCTATAAATTTCTGCAATATTTTCACAAATTTTGCTTGACCCTAAGTTTCCATATGGTCCTCATCCTAAAACACTAGGCTTTGTTTTCCTATCATTCTGCTCATTTTTCGTCCATTATATCCATCGGGTCTTGCATGATTCATATCATGGTCTATGTCTCCCTGATCAATTTTGCATGTTTTAGCTTGCATGAGTCTGTATTTCCTATCGGCAAGACTGATCCAATGTCTTAGCGAATAGATTTTATCTGCAGGTGGTTGTCGGCATAGCTTTCACAAGGTTTCGGCAATAGGAAGATGAATATTTCAGAAAGAGTTTGGGCATCGTTGTAATGTCACGCCAAAATTGTTTTGTCTTACCGACTGGGCAAAGTGGATTTTTATCGGTGTAAGAATTTTTTTCTGCATAACGTCTTGGCGAGCTCTCATGGTTTCACCGACAATCACATTGATTGTTCTTTTTGGCCAGACTGGGGGTATTCGATATAATGTCATAACGATTTCCATTTGTTTCATCGACTAGCTTTTAAGGGATACATTTCAGTGTGAGTTGGGGCTTTCGATATATCATCTTGGTGAATGACCTTTGGTCTCGCTGATAATGCATACGGAGACTCCATCAGTATGAAAATATTTTGGTCTTGGTGAACACAAATGACTTCAAGGTACTTCGGTATGACATGGTGTTGTCTCCAACAGGTCTCACCGATACTGTATTGTCTTGGCGAAAGCAAGTGGGGAATGGTTTTTGGCATAGGAGGTGCTTTGTCTCGGTGACTTGGAGTTGGGTGAGAAGCCTTCGGTGAAACATTGTATAATCTATGTAAGGTTTCCCCGATAGTTACAAGTTATAGCGACAAACATGAGATGAAGGGTTTCTATCGGTATAAGAACATTGATGTCTTGGCGATATATTGTGGCTCAAGGCTTTCGGTGAAATGAAGTTAACTCACTATGGAGTCTCACCAATGTTGTGTGGTCATAGTGAGACTTAAAGAATCAGAAGAATATCCTTTGACCTTAGTGTAACAAGCAAGGTGCTACGGCGACCCAAGGTGAATGATGACTTTTGGTGAAACAGGATGAATTCTACATGAGGTCTCTCCAATACTATTGAGTTATAGCGACTGTGAACAAAATGAAAGGATTACATCAATGAGAGATATGCTCATGTCTCAGTGAATGCAAAGCAAGGGAACACTAGCAGGGAGCGATAAGTGATACAATTGCCTTCGGCATACCTTCAGGCCTGTCTTGGCGAGTGGTTGGTGAATAAAACAGATTCAAAAGCTATTGCCTAACATATGAAATTCTAAATACTATTGTGGCTAACATGATTTGGGCTCGATTTCTACGAGGGCCTATATGAATTCAAAATGATATGATTACTAAGGCTGGTGTATAAATATGCACCCCAATTGTAATGGAAAAAAAAAGAGATTTTAGACCACATATAGTAGATTAGGAATGGCTACTGTAGAATAATTTTCTCTTATTAGAGACTAGTGCATGTTTTAAAATGACGAATTCAATGAAGATCAGCTGGTGTGGCAGGTTATTTCTGGTGTCAATTGTATGTTGAACTTATTGAAAAGTATTGTTGAAGCTATCTCCAAGTTGATTCTTTCCAGTTGTTTAAATTGATGTAACAAGTTTACTTTCGATTTATCAATGCACATTTTCTATATTTGTGTGATTAATTGATTGGTTCTCTCAAGTAGAGATTAAATCCTTTTCGTTGATCACAGTAATCAGGAAGATTCATCTGGATTATTAAAAAAGATCTCAGTGGTCATAGTCTTGCATTGTTTATACAAGTTATGAACAGATCATATGCCTACAATTTGATTTTCTACCAGAATAAGTTGCCCACTTCTATTTCATTTGACTCCGCATACCCAATAAGGCACTGGCCTCTACAATTTCATTATTTGAATTCACTTAGTTTCTTTATATCTGTTAATTAAGTATTTTAGGATTTAGATCTAAAGATTGCTATCAAGTTTGATTTCATTTGTTCGCTGTCATCTGCCATTGTGGACAAAGCAATTTCAGAAGAATAATCATAAGATAAGTCTGCTCAATTCAAAAGGTACACTCACCTGGGTTTAGCAACACCTAAAGAGTACAAGGTTGAGTTCTCTTCGCCTTGTCTATTACCCTAAAGCATATCAAAATATTGGCAGCCTCTTGAGGCATTCAGCCTGCATTTTTGAGAGCTAACACATAGCTTGTTTGAAAGCACCTATTTTAGGCTTTTAGCTATAGCAGCAAGGCAATGAACTATTTGATAAAATGATTTGGTAGACATGTATGAAAAATGCAATAGCATAAACAAGGTAGAGAACTTTTTTAAAAAATGTCTCAAAGAAATGTAGTGTCATGGTGATGGAATGCCATGACAAGCAAATTGCTATGGATTGTCATGAAATTCCATCACCGTGAGACGACATTTCTTTTAGACAGTTTTTCAAAAAATTCACTGCCTTGTGTATGTTATTGCTTACTATTATTGTTTGGTATCCATAGCTTGTTCGAAAGCACCTGCTTTAGGTTTTTAGCCATAGCACGAAGGCATTGAACTGTTTGATAAATTGTTTTGGTAGACATGTATGAAAAATGTGGTAGCATAGAAAAGGTAGTAAACTATTTGAAAAAATACTTCAAAGAAATGTGGTCTCATGGTGATGGAATGCCATAATGAATTGCCTTGTCTATGCTATTGCTTACTATTATGCCTTGATAGATTTTTTCCAAGCATCCATAACTTGTTCAAAAGCAACTGTTTTAGGCTTTTAGCCATAGCAACAAGGTAGTGAACTGTTTGATAAAATGCTTTGGTAGACATGTATGAAAAATGAGGTAGCATAGACAACTGTCACCATCTGATATTTATGCAGTTTTAGTATGTTTTGTGCAATGTAATCAGCGATATGAATATAACTAGCAAAACTCTATTTTCTATAATTCATGGATTGAACTATTTATTTTATTTACTATCAATGTCTGTATACTATGGAAATGCCATTAAATTTTAAAAAAAGTAGTTTCTGATTATCTTTCTTCAATTTTTTGTGTTTTTTTGTAAATCCAAATTTTTCCCGATCTTTTCCCCAATTTTTCCCCATTTTTTCAAAAAATCTTGAACTTTTGGTTTACTGATTTTTTCCCCAAATGATTAATGCTGCCATGGATTGCACAAGTATTAAATTTCAAATAAACTTTATTGATTTTATTTACTTGCATGTTGGATGTAGTGGAAGGTTATGTTTTCCTAGTCAAGACTCTTAGGCATTTAGCCACAGCTCCATAGCCTTGCTGGAAGGCAAT
The DNA here is from genome assembly GCA_007258455.2 of Sequoia sempervirens. Classification (NCBI taxonomy): domain Eukaryota; kingdom Viridiplantae; phylum Streptophyta; class Pinopsida; order Cupressales; family Cupressaceae; genus Sequoia; species Sequoia sempervirens. Next base: position 251,028,791 of record VDFB02000008.1, read on the forward strand.
CTTCAGGTCATCTTCTGTGGGAACTCTGTTGAATTCAGAGCCCTACATTTTTGCATAAGATCATGAATTTTGCTTCTATGGTGTGATAAAACCAATTTTTTTTTCAATTTATTATTTGGATACTATATTTCATTTATTGATACTTACAATTCGTGCAGCTAAATTCATATAACCACCAGAGCCAATTTTGTGCTGCCTGTGTTTTTCTAGTCTTTCCTTTGTTGCCTTCGATGTATCGGGCAACCTATGAAAATTTTGAAATAAGTTAGATTATGTAAAAATAAAGAGTAATCAGTATATAATTACATTGTTGATAGTATCACATACCTTCCTTGGCCCGGTGGTGTCTTTCCTTTTTTCTTTTCAACCTTCTCCTTTCCATCTAACACCAAGTCCTTCCACTACCTCTCCAAAATCATGGGGGGATGCTCATACTTTTTGTTCTTCTCTAAATGTGACCTATATTGGTTCCTCGCATACTTTAGATAGGTACCAAATTTTTGAAGGATCTTGGTTCGATTGAATTTTTTATCATCAAACAACACAACTAAATAATTAATGAGCTCATCTTTTAAATCTTGATTTTGGGCATTCCACTGTGTACATATGGTGGGCTCGAAGAGCTCCAATGTTATATCACTTAGATGTTTATAAAAAACATCATTTCCTGCAAAATGATCATGGGATCAATAGTCTAAAAAGAGCGATCAATAAGTAAATTTCAATTGGATTATATATAATAATAACTAAAACATTTTAAAGTATTTGGGACCCTTTCTATCTTTATGGGAACAAAATCCTTGGTCACCACAAGTGTGACTGTCAATGTTCATGTACTAGTAATATGGGAAGATCCAGGAATTGCTGCTAAAACATCACCAGTACTAGTGGCCTCTGCATCCCTAGGTACATGTCTTGACACATGTTCTGGAATGTGTTTGTTGCCAAAGGGTGCATTAACGGATGCCTACATGGTATGTGTTGCTGACATTTCAAACGACAATATAGGCACAGATGATGGGGTTAGATGATGTGATGTATGTGTAGGAAGATCAAGATGGACACTTGTACCAACCCCTACTCCTCGGGAAACACTTGCAGTACCCTGATCATGGCCAGGAGCATCATGAGGAGGCAAATAACCCTGTAAAAACAACACATATTTTAGTTCATGACATAAAAGAGTACAAAATATAAAACCATGAATGAACTTATGTTATAATTAAAGACCTCATGATAGCTTACTTGCAAGTTTTGTAATCTCTCTTTCAATATTTTAACCCTCTCTTTTATCTCATCTGTTTGAGGCACTATGAACATCAACTTAACCATTTCTTGATTGCATTTTTTTTGGACCTTCTTTATCGTATCGAGAAGGTTTACTGAATAAGAGATGTCATCATCACAAAATATTGACTAAAAATCACTATGGATGCTCTCCTCTACTGCTGGTGCCTTTCCCCGATCAGTCGACTGCAACAAGAATATTAAAAACATTATCGAAATTAACCCAAAAAACTTATGAAAAAACCATAATAATAAAACATTTTTCTCATTTCTAATTTGTATAATTACAATGAGGTAAACCTATCAGGTAGAAGCGCCTAAAGATAAATCACGATCTATGCTCTGGGCTAGAGCCTTCTCTGTACTATCAATGTCCCGCTATGACAAAAATTAAATATAAAAAAAATTACTAAAATGAAACCTATAGACTTACCAAAAAAAACATAAGAATAAAATGGTATATTGGAGTCATTAATTGGAGGTTGGGTAAAATGGTACATAGTATGTACCTCCCCCATAGTAACTATGTTTGTAACTAAATGATTTAAATTGTAATCGATTAGCAACTCTTCCCTTACAGTTATTGATTTTATCACACATACGAATACACAGTTTCCCTCGCACGCCTCGAATATGGAATTGGGTTGCTTATTTGTTGACCTAGGTCGTTATTGTTTATAAACCCTACAATATTCCCTGATGCTTTTGGCCTTCTGTCAATGTACATAGCCACTCCTTTATTTTGATCCTTATCTTTTAGTTGTACATAATTTGCTGACAGTTCATACCTATGCATACTTCGTGTATATCGAACCAGTTACATCCAATCTTTATAACTGTAACAGGGTCCGACATACTCCATCAATTCAGTAACTTTGTCGTAATAGACCTTTATGATGTCCATGCAAAATAGGCCCAAACCATGTAATGACAATGGTGCTATGTGATATATCCTCTCGTTGACACAAAAATTAGTGTTTATTGGAAAAAGTTCTTTCGGTACCCATTGTTTCCGTAGATGTTTATACCTCAAGGGAACCTCAACATCGCCTATGCTCTCATCATCATAAGAACATGACCCACCTTCAACAAGAGAAAATTCCATGCATTTACAGAATTTTCTTCTAATCTTTTGACCTCTAGTTGATCTCCCTCTTTTAGACATACTACATGTGACCTCACTTTCCTCTTCTCTTCTTGAATTTCCCTCGCTTGAGGAAGATAGATCTGACAAATACCTATTTGGTGGTACCTATACTCATAGGGATGTTGGATGAAGTTCTTTCATGGTGATGTGATCCCAAGGTGACATTATGATTAATCTATCATTTCATCGCTAGAATTTCACAGGTTATAAGGTAATCAAGTCTTGATAGATTGCAAGCTATTGTTACTACCGTCCAAATGTGTCCATCACAAATCAAATCTACTTAACGTTTTAACTCCCAAGCTTTGTAACAAGTGTTAAATGTGACTATGGTCCACCAGTTATACAACCAAGGCCTCAAATGTATTCTCTAATTGTAATCAAAGGATTTTTTCTCTTCATTCAAGTAAATAAACTTGAAGGGAAACACCACAAAGTGGTTTATTGGACACCTACATGACTAAAAATAGCAGAAAATTTACATTTAATTTCCATATGTCCAAGTGGTTAACAGGGAGGGATTGTGTACTAGGCCTGGTTAAGTCATCATAAGTTTACGCTTTGGCAATAACTTTTTTTTAAATCACTAAATCTTCCTATGTCTAATTGCTAGGAGATTTTTGGTATGTTTTAAGGTAGGATGGTTGATGAAAGAGCCCAAAGACTAGACTTTCTCCATGGTATCCAGGTACACATAGCAGCGGTCTTCTCTTATACAGTTGGACATGATTTAAAGAACTTAGCTAGGAATTATTCATTTAACCTAAGGTTTTCTCACAATGCCATCATTGGAAAAGGATGATCAAATTCTTCTATTATGAAGAATTGGTCTATGTGCCTCTAGTAATCACTATAAATGTTTGTAAGGATAAAATGACTAATTGCATCAGGTAGGCAACTTTGAGTTCTTCAAAGATTATATTCCTCTATTCATATTTATAAGGGTTGTGTGTGGAGGAGGTTATCACTACCAAGAAGGGAGGAGACCTTTCTAATGGAGCTTTCAAATTTTTCTCCTTGTTAGTTACTCATGCCTTCCCTTAGGTCACTAGTCTTTCATGGTGTTGAAAATTTTGAAGGGCTAGGGTTTTAGCCTTGTCTTCATCTTAGATCCTATTTTTGTGATATGCCTTGGTCGGGTTCTTTTTCACTGTTACCTTTTTAAGGGGGTTTCTAAAAAATCTTGTGCCCCATCGTTTCATCTAGACGTTAGCCCCTTCAGTCTTAAAATTTTGTGGCTTCCATAAATTTTAATTTCCCCTAAGTCTGGGTTGACCCTGTGCTTTGTCATTTTAAAACAACTTATGTTGATTGTTTGCCATCCGCCTAGTGGTGTCCCCTTGCCTTTTTAATAAATGTTTTATTTTTTAGAGGTTTTGAATTAGCGTTGGGCCATTGATCTATTTCCTATGGATCAACAGTGCCCACCATCCCACAATCAGGGATTATTGGATCGCGATATCACGGGCAGGCGCCACATGCCTTTTTTGAAGGATGAAACCTGCATGACCATTGATGTGCTGTCTTTTCAAGATCAATGGTGCCCGCCATCCAGTGATCAGGAATTATTGAATCACAATAGCACGAGTGATGGCCACGTGTCTTATCCGATAAGGCCTAATGAGTGAAGGAAGCATTAGCCGGTTTTAAATATATTAAGGAGTGGATTACTAAAGTGCTTGTGAGACGTAGATGCTTTATTTCAATGAGAATATTATAATTTTGAGGGGAAAGCTACTTGACAGTTAGTGGAAGGGACGACGACCACTTTGAAGGAGCAGGATCTCTGATGAGAAAAGATCAACGGTTGCCCGCCATCCTGCGATGGTAATTGAGGGATTGTGATGTCGTGGGAAACCACCACATGGGTTCCCTTTGCAGTGTATGACATGGTTGGCCCATTATTGCCGTGTTGGCAATTATGTCAACCTGTTTTGAAGGTGGTCGTTGATGATTTGATCAAACTAGAAGATCAACAGTTAAAATTTAAATATATATAAAATGTGGTTGGAGCCATTTGTGCAGCCCGCCGATGAGCTTTAATGGCGAATGAGACATCTACTGGCAAGATTTGATCAACATAAAATCAATTTACTTGTTTTATTGGTATCACAAAGCATCCAACTATTTCGTGAGAATAGTTTTAGAGCCAATGGTGAAATTGTGAAGCAGCTGTAGCCAGAATTTGGAGTTTATGCCAAAAGAGCCGTAAGTTTATTTTCTCTTCCTCCTAGTTATTCTGCACCTAAATTTGGGAAGGGGGTTTGCTATTCTTGTCATTGAGCTCATTGAAATCTTTTGTTAGGGCTATCATTTAATACAAAATTGTGAGGAATTGCAGTATTTTACTCTGTAATTTCCTATCTCTGCTTAGTCATAGCCACTTGAAGTATACCATTGTGATGAAGCCCTAGTTTTTCCAAGATGGTGCCACCCAAGTAGCACTCTGGCCACATTGAATATTTGAAGACAAACTTGTACGATGATTTCCTAGATCAATTTTTGTTATCAACAAATGATAGAAGGAAAGGTGTAGTGTTGATGCGAGGGAAAATCCTAGGGGAGGGGTTAGTGTGTAATTGTTCCAACATTTCTGATGCTAGGGTTCTACTTACCAGCTTAGAAATGTTTAGATTGTGGTATCGATAGAGGAATTTTCCTCACCTGTTTTCAAATGGATGGATGTATGACATGGGGAAGCTAGTTTTACCAAATGTATTCTCTGATGTGGACTTACTTAGGGCAATGGCCGCGAGGTATGACCCCATCACATGGATAATTAGGGATAATGATGGAGGGGTGCTATTAGAAATTAATAGAGATGATATCCAATAGATTTTTGATTTGAGTGAGCTGAGTGAAGACTTGGTTCCTATCAATCTTGAGGAAATGAAGCAGGAGTATGCAAAGCTGAAATATCTTTTTAGGGCTAAGCTACTTCCACCTCATCTAGTTAGGGCAGGAGATTCATAATTTCATATCAGCCCTAGTGACTAGGAACCTTTCAAATTAAATTGTTTTTCCAACCCTTTCCTGGCCACTTTCTATTCATTATGTCATATTTTGGGTTTTAATCCTGGTGCGGTAATGCCTATTGCATACATGTTCATGGGGGTGAAAATACAACACCCTAAATTCTCTATGAGATATGAATTTGTTTCTTTCTTGGCTAAGAGGATACATGAAGAGTTGTCAAAGTTGCAGAAAAATGATACTGGTACTCAATTCTTTTGGTATTCTATGCTAATGCATATGTTTATGTTTAAGAATGCTGATTTCTTTTCTGAGAAGATGAACTTAAGGCAATCAATTAATGGAGAAAGATTGCTAGTACAAATATGGGTTGTAGATTTATCTTGTAATAAAGAAAACCCCAGTTATGTGCAATTTGATAATTGTTTTGCTTTTAGATTAAGGACTAGATTGATGGTGAATGTACCTAGGATCCCTAAGGAAGTACATGATTTCCTCAAGCCAAAGGGGAGGATGCTAGAATTGAGGGTTTTAAATAATTGGGGTGATGTTATCCCATACCCAGTCAACATTGTCTTGAGAGTATATGGATTTTAGGGAGCCCCTCACATTCTACCATACAATGTGCCACCAAGAATAGGGTTTGCAGAAGTTATGTGGCAGATGGGTTGTATTCATGAAGACAACCTTACTAGAAGGGGAAAGGGAACATTCTTCCCTGATTATACAGTGGTGTCTGACTTTACATTTTCAAAGGGAGGCTGGACGCATTTTGATAAATTCTTTGTTGATTACCATTTGAGATTTGATCCAAGACAACAACATGATTTTGAAGGCTTCTTTTCTCTTTTTAGACAAAGAATAAAAGGGGGAAAATTTGCACATGAGTTCAACTTCCCTGAGGACCTGATCATAAATGAATTTGATCTAAATAAGCATGAGTTGAACAAAGAGAAGTGGATAGCTTATAGTAAGCTACTAGATGTTGTGCATGAAATGGATCTGAAATATGATCCACTATTGGAGTTCACTCCATACCATAAGAAAATTGATTTTCTAATGAAGAATTTCAAGGAGATTGTGGATACCTTAAGAACCAAGAAGATAAATTTAAGGCTAAGTCTAGGTATGCAAGGAAAAAGTGTTGGGCCAATTGAAACAAGGTCAATATACTAGCCTACAGAAAAGTGACCCATCTATAGAAGGAAAAAGGATAGAAGTAGTGATGAGGAAGAAATAGACAGAAAGGGGAAGCAGATAATGAAGGCCCCTCCATGACCAGGTCCAAAATTCAAAGTACCTAGGGTAGTCAAGATCATTGATTTAAAATCTTCGCAAGAAGACAGTCCCCCATCACCACTATCTGAGCCAAGCCCTAAGAGGCAAAGAACTAATCACCCACGTGAGGATTTGACAGATGAAATTATTGTTACTGATCAGGACATGTAGGATGGTATGCCTTCCCCTCCTAGGTCAGCTGAATTGGTTTTATCTGATTTGGATATGAAAGGTAAAAGTGTACAAGATGCAATAATGGAAGCATGCAAGGAGTTCTTAGATGACAATACATTTGTAAAGACTCTTGTATTCTTGCAATTTCCATGGAGAATGAAATTTGAAGAGTATCAAAATAAATGTAGGGAGAGAAGGGAACTAAGGCCTGACAGGTCAAACTAGAGAATGATGAAGAAGTAAAAGTTAAACTAATGGAAGAGTTCAAGAACATCACTCTTGAAGAAGGAAGACAACTAGTGAGTCAGACTGGTGTATTGATTTTTCCTGAATGGGACATTGCAGATGCAATGGCTTTTAATGCTATTATGAAGTCCAAGAATCCTTTTCAAGATTCTGAAGAAGAAGTTAAAGCAGCATTGCAAAACTCTACCTTCAATCAGGAATATGAGACCTTGGCAATTTGGGCATTGGATCCACAAGGGAGAAAACCATATATTGCCGATATTAATCCAATTTTCAAAGGAGGATTAATAATAAAGAAAGCTTCAGAGACTTCAACCACCGAGGCCACTAATTTAACTATGAATGTGGCCAAGTTGGCCCAAAAAATTATTGAAAGGGAGGAGGCTGAAAGGAAAAGCCTAGTGGAGAAGTATAACATTCTGATTGAAGAATATAGTAAAATGCAACAGAGGAATGTTGAATTGCAAACTAAAGTGGAAAGGTTCAGGTATAGAGAGATCGGGGAAACTACAAATGCTCCAAGAACCAGTACATTATCTCCCGCAGCAGGATTAATGCCTCCTACTTCTCCAAATGTTTCCACACCCAGGTCTCCCATTTAGAATCCTGCTCTCACCCCTCCTCTAGAACAAATTGATGAAGAAATAGAGTGCTCTATTGATCCAACGAAGAAGCAACTTACACAAAAAATTGATGAATTACAGACATCATTAAGGGTAAGAGAGGATGGTTTTCTTTCAAAGGAAAAATAGATTGTTACTACTGTTTTGGAGCACTTAAATGAAAGGGTAGATAATAAATTGCCATCTATACATTCTTTATATTCTTTACTAGTGGAAGCAATAAAGAATATTGATAGGGATCAGGAGGTAGTAGTACAAATAATTGAAAATTGGATCCCTAGGGAAAATGATCTGGATATCATGAATAAAGCCTCAAGGTTTGATATAAATAATAGGCCCCAATCATTGAAGCCTACTCATGTGCTAGTCAAATCATTACAAGGTTTTCAAACCCTACCAGATTATTTGAGTAGGAAGATTAAGGAATTGGTGAAGAATTTCGATGATTGGGGTAACACATTGTTACCTGGTATAATTGATGAGCAGGGGAAAGTTAGAATACTCCAACAATGGAAAGATCAAGCAAATAAGGTCATCAATAACCAAATTAAATTAATTTGTGATGACTAAAATTATTATTTGATGGTGAGTTGTATGCATAATATTATTGGTACATGCTCATTCTTGGAGTCTTTTGAAAGAGATGCAAACTAGGTAATGGTAAAGTATATGCCTTATAGTACAAAGGTAAATAAGGTAATTAATTTTGACTAGTCTACTGATGAAGAATACTAGAAGTGGGTAGCTAAGTATTTGAATGATGATGAGTAAAAGGAGTGGACTACTGATAGGTGGAAAATCAGATGTTGCGGTTACAACGATTCTAGTTTTATGTTGATGGCATTCTTGGTGTGGGTTTCTTGTGGTTTTTGTTATTGCATCAACTTTCCTCAGCTGGTGTGATGAACGAGAATATGCTCTAGCATGATTGTGCAGTTGTAACAATTTTTGGAATATCATCAGGTGCTCAAATCAGATGATGATGTGTGTACTTTCTAGCCTGAAGCTTATTTGCTCCTTCATTTTTATATAAGAAGGATTTCAAGGCTAGAAGTACGGGTGAGCGAGTTAGATAATTTTGATCAAGTCTAGGTAAAGCTGCAGAGTAGATTGTAAAGACGTATGGTTTTAGAGAGAAATGAAATTTAGGATTCTAGGTCATTTTATAATAGGTTTTGAGTTCATAAGGATTCAATGTTGCATAACAGTATTATCATTTGAATTGAAATGATAAATTCAAGCTCATGTCTCTCCATTGTATGTACATATCTGAACCTTGAATAAAAATAACTAAGGGTTGTTTCATTCAGCTCACTGTTGTGGTGTGTATAATTCTATTTTAGCTTTAATTCAAAGAATTAATTAAAATGCTTGAATGGGATTATAGGAAGATATGTTTTGTATAAGGATTTGATAAGTAGTATTGGGTTAAAATACATACTGATGAAATTGTAATGCAATATTGTCAGGGACCTTGCATGTTATCTATTACACCTGTTATAAACCTTTAAATGCTTATAAATTTGACTCTTGCAATGGATATATGGCATTGATCTAAGTTGCATTCATTCATTAGTAGTAAAAAAGAAACCAACACTTTCCTTCTATTCTTTTATAATTGTCATTATTCTTATTTATTCTACACCTACATTTACAAATACACATACATATGCATTTACTGTTTTCATTTATTTCTCATGTAGTTTAATAGTTTGATTGATTTCATATTATATGTGTTGAAGACTTTAGAATTTCAATTACATTAATTTATGGATATGTTGTATCTATAACACTACAAAACCATATGCTCTTTGCATTTACACTTGCATTTAGAAATACACATTTATATTAGGATATAGATTTCTTTAATGATATGTTGCATTTATTGTTCTAGGAGAGCATCCAATAATTGCATTTATATTTACATTTAAATATACATATACATACATACATACATACATACATACATATATATATATGTGTGTGTGTGTGTGTGTGTGTGTGTGTGTATCATTTATATTCAGTGTTCAAAAACAACCCATTAGGTCTGTACATGGATAAAAATTCATAAAATCAGATCTTCCATACATGTTTTGTTGAAACCTAGGCTTGAATCTCTCATTTCACATGGTTTTCTTCACAAAACTATTGAGGACAGTAGCTATACCTTCTTTATTTCTCATCCTACGCCCTATTCATGCATCCTACAATTAATTAAAACTCATGTCTCTCCATTGTACAAGCATATCTAAATTTTGAATAAAATGATCAAGGGATGTTTCGTTCATCTCACTATTGTGGTGTGTATGATTCTTGTTTTAGGTTTAATTCAAGGAATTAATTAAAATGCTTGAATGGGATTGTAGGTGGATATGTTTTGTATAAGCTATTTTATTTTTTCTATCTTATCTTATACCATTTTACGAGAATGGGGATGCCAATGTACGAGAAGATCTTTGGAAACTAGGCATGAAAATTTGAAGGTTAAAGAGAATGGGGATGCCAAACTTATAGTACTCATTGCCCCTTGGTCGTCGATTTTCCCTGAGTGCCCTCAAACTCTTCCTCGGTGCTTGTATTGACCTTATTTTCACTCCTCCAAACTCTTCCTCGGCACTGATATTGTCCTTGTTTTCACTCCTCCAAACTCTTCGTCGGCACTGGTATTGACCTTGTTTTAACTCCAAACTCTTCCTTGGCGCTGGCATTGACCTTGTTTTCACTACTCCAAACTCTTCCTCGGCACTGGAATTGACCTTGTTTTCACTACTCCAAACTCTTCCTCAACACTGGTATTGACCTTTCACTTCTCCAATTTGAGGAGCTACAACCTGGTTTCGTTAGGTTTTATAGTATGTTAATTAAGTTCAAAATTTTTGTGCCATTTAGCTTGGTTTTAATATTCTACAATATAGTTAAGTATATATTAGCTATATTTTACATAATAAATAATATAATTATTCAACTTATTATAATGATATATTATATTCTTTAAGAAAATTATTAAATATGTATATAATTATTATAATTAATAATTAATAATAAGTATATTTTTATATAATATAAAATATAATTAATATAATATATAGTATAATATTAATATATATTAATATAATATAGAGAAACTAAATTTTGATTGGTTGTTTCATGTCAACAATCCAAGGATGGCATGTGTCCTTGGGGAGTTATGCTCAAGGTAGCATGCCATTTGATTAAATATATGATAATTCTCCTTTAAGACCTCTTCAATGTACCCATTGCACACTTAATGAGACAAAGATAAATATAGAGAAGAAAATATAGAGAGAGAGGGAGATAATGAAAATCATACAAATAGAAAGGGAGACAAAGAGATAGAGAGGGGTAGAGAGATAAAGAGATAAGGATGAATAGAAAGAGATATAGGGAGGGTGATTGATATATCTCTCCCTTCACTCTCTATATCTCTATATCTCCCACTATATCTATGTCACTCTCGCCTCTTCCCCCCTCTATCTATTGAGCTATCTCTCCCTCTCCCCCCTTTCTCTCTCATTCCATGTCTCCTCCATCTCTCCTACTCAATATCTCTATCTCTATTTCTCTTTTTATCTCCCTCGGCTCTCTCTCTATCTCTTTCTATCTATATCCCTTTCTCTCCCTCCCTCTCATCTCTCACCATATCTCCTCCCTATCCCTATCCATCGACTCTCTATCTCCATCTCTCTTTCTCTTCCCATATATCTCTATCTCTCTCTCTTTCTCTCCCCATATATTAACTAAGAAGCCATGCAAGCATACAATAGTATATGTTGGTAAAACTATAATAGTGTTTTATTAAACTATAAGTAACACTTATCTTTCTAATGTCAAGCCTTCTTATAAAAATGCTGTTTTATTAAACTATAAGTAGATTATTGTCACCACTCTTCATTCAACATGAAATGCCAAATGTAGCAATTGTTTTGTTGCTTTTTTCAAGTTTCATTAACCAAGCTATTTATTGGGTTGAATAAAGTTTTGTTATGACCCTTCTTCTCTTTAAAATAATTAGACAATATTAGCGAGATCAGGAAGGGGAGAAAACTAAACTCCTTCAAAATAGGGGTAGTTGTGGGTTTGTTGGTTTTCTTTGTATACTATATACCTAGTTCCTCTAGGATAAATAAGTAACTTTAGATCATTTTCTTAGTTGTGTATCCTAACTAATATAGAGTAAGCTTTTTCATTTTAATTGACTACTACATAATGGTTTATGTGTTGAAAGAATTGTTTCCATTGTTTGTAGTTTTTATATTGGAATACAAATCATATTTAATTTCATGCCAATATACTTCTTTCATAAAGATATTTGTTTGAAATAAGTGCTTCATAACCCATCTAATCAAATCATAATTAACCTATCAAAAATGCAATAGGAAATTTCTAAAGAAAAGAACACTTGACCCAATCATAAGTGTATGGCCTTCAAAGAAAGGAGTGATCCACCTTAACAATAACAACTACCTGATTTAGACCTGGGTATGTGCAGGATCATGATGGGCCAAAAAATGGCAACATGAAAAAAGTAGCATTTTGAACTCACCAAAAAATGTGAAAATCCTGAGTTGACTTTTTTTTTGGGTTGGCTATAAGTACATTGCTCCATAGAAATTCCCAAGCCAAAGTACTACAAATCGGATATACAATTTGTTTTGGATATCCAATTCATGTCTAATATCTAATTTGAAAAACATTTTAAAATGTAATATTTTGGTGCTATAAATTGGATATCCGATTTTTGCACACATATACCCAAGAGTAATTAGGAGGTAGAGGGTGGGCATGAGAGAGAGAGAGAGGGGGGGGGGAGAGAGAATTAAGCGGGGGAAGGGAGAGAAAGAGATAGAGAGAGAGGGGGAGAAGGAGAGGGAAAATGAGAGAGAGAGGGAGAGAGGGGGGAAAGGGAGAGAGATATATAGAGAAATAATTAGGAGGGGGAAGGGAGAGGGGAAGAGTGGAAGAAGGGGAGAGGTAGAGAGAGAGAGAGAGACAGAGAATTAGGAGGGGTAAGGAAGAGGCCTAGAAGAGTGTTGTGGGTAGAGGATAGAAGGTTTAAGGGTTTAGGGTTTAAGGGTTTATGGTTGAGGGTTTAGGGATGAGGGGGGTAGGATGGAGAGACTTGAGAGAGAGAGAGAGGAGGAGGAGAGAGATAAAGGAGGGTTAAGGGTAGAGGGTGAGGGTTTAAGGGTTAAGGGTTTGGGGCTTAAGGCTTAGGGATGAGGTGGAGGGAGGAGACTGGCAGAGAGAAAGAGAGAGGGAGGGAGGGAGAGAGATAAAGGAAAGGAGGGTTAAGGGTAGAGGGTAGAGGGTTTTAAGGGTTGAGGGTTTAGGGTTAGCGGGAGAGAGATAGAGAGAGGAGTGAGTGAGAGAGAGACCTAAGAGAGGGAAAAGGCAGTAGGATGCTGGGAAGCGACACGAGAGATATATCCTCCAAAGAGGGAGTGGTGCTAGGAGGGCGAGACTGGAGAGAGAGAGAGAGATAAAGCAAGTGGACAATTAAGGTAGAGGCAGGGTTTAGGGTTTGAGGGTTAAGGGGAGAGGAGGCAGAGGGAGTGAGTGAGAGAGAGACCTACTTAGAGGGAGAAGGGTGATGAAGATACTTGAGAGAGAGAGGTGTGGGTGTGATGTAGGAGAGTGTGAGGGAGGAGGCTGGCAGTACAGGGTAGATGGTTCAAGGGTTTAGGGTTAAGGGTGGAGGGGAGAGAGATAGAGGGAGTGTGTGAGTGACATAAAGACCTAAGAGAGGGATAAGGGGTAGGAGGGAGAGACTTGAGAGAGAGAGATAAAGGAAGGGAGGGTAAAGGGTAGAGGGTAGAGGGTTTAAGGGTTTAGGGTAGATGGAAGAGAGGCATAGGGAGTGAGTGAGTGAGAGAGAGACATAAGAGAGGGAGAGGGGGTAGGAGGGAGACAGGGTTAAGGGTAGAGGGTAGAGGGTTTAAGGGTTTAGTGTTAAGGGTTTAGGGTTATGAGTATAGGGGGGAGAGATAGAGGGATTCAGTGAGAGAGAGGGAGGGAGTGGGAGAGAGATAGAGAGTAAAGGTTTAAGGGTAAATGGTAGAAGGTAGAGGGTTAAGGATGGAGGGGAGGGAGATAAGACTAAGTGGGAGAGAGATAGATGGTTAGTAAAGGGTAGAAGGTAGAGGGTTAAGGGTGGACGGGAGGGAGATAAGACTGAGTGATTGAGTGAGAGAGAGAGACCTGATAGAGGGAGAGGGGGTAGGAGGGTGAGACTTGATGGAGAGAGGGAAAGGGGGAGGGAGTGGGAGAGAGATAAGGGGTAGAGGGGCAACCGAGGTGAGGGTAAGGATTAGGAGTTTAAGGGTTAAGGGTTTAGGGTTTAAGGGTTTAGGGTAGAGGGGAGAGGGAGAGAGAGAGAGAGGAGAGAGAGAGAGAGAGAGAGAGAGAGAGAGAGAGAGAGAGAGGGGGGGTAGGAGGGAGAGACTTGAGAGAGAGAGAGGGTAGAGGGTTTAAGGGTTAAGGGTTTAAGGGTTTTAGGGTTTTGGGTTATGGGTAGTGATACAACTTCAAAGTTTTGTTCTTTGTGTTCTATTTTATCTTGCCTTGTGTTTTTGGTCATCTATGGTGTTTGGGAAAAGCCTAAGGATGGGGTTTTACCTTCGTCTTCATGTAAAACCCTAGTGTTCATCTTACACCTTGGATGGGATCTATTTGGCCGTTACTCTTTGGGAAGGCTTTAAAACGACTTAAGCCCCATTGCTTCATACATCTAGGCTACACAACATACAAAATGGTATGCCCATCCATGGCCTGCCTGCCTCTAATGGTTTGTGAGTTGTCAAAATGATAGGACCCATCCCATGCCATCGCCAGCAGCCTGCCTTCTGTGCAGAAAATAACCTAATTCGTAACCCTCACATTTTTTATTTTTGAGCCCACATAGAGTGGTCAAAATTTTATATATGTTTTGTTTAATATATTTAAAAAATATTTTATAAATTATTTATAAAATATTTATAATATAAAATCTTTTTTTAATATATTAAACAAATATATATAAACTCTTTAATATTTTTTATTAGTGATTTTATTGGTATATTAAAAAAAAATCATATTTAGATAGTTGAATACATTCAAAATATTTCTAATATATTTCTAATTTAAAAAATATATTGTTTAATTTTTTAAATATATATTTTTTTCAGCACATATTTTATTTTAAAAAATATATTATACATGTACAAAATTACATAATCAATAATAGATACAGATTTTGCATATATCTAGGCATGTTAATATGCTTGAAAACTAATTTTAATTAAAAAAAGCTACTAACATCATCAAAAGGTAAGTTTTAATTATAAAATTCTAACATTAGAATTATTTAACATTTGAAACAGAAAATTTGAATATTATATTATAATAGTTTATAATTCTACTATATAGCATTTTGAATAACAGAAACACTTGATTGATTTAATATTTCTAGTTCATTTATTAATTTAAATCTTTATAAATATAATTATTATCTTTAATCAATATTATAATTTAAAAATAATAATCAATATTGAACATCTTAGATTTTAGTATAACTTAAATATTAAAAAATTTAATGTATAAGTTTATAAAATATAATATATATATTTTTTAAATAAAGATTTAAAGATTATTATATATTTATATTTAAAGGTCCATAGAATTATCTTTTTAACTATGAAATTAATATGATTAATTTCATTTATTATTTTATCTTATCTTATCTTTTATCTTTGTAGCTTCTGGATTTGATTGTGTCAAAAGATTTTGCATCAACGTTTCGAATCAACGTTTCAAAAGATATGATTGATTTGAGTGTGATCCGAAACGTTGATGCAAAATCTTTTGACACAATCAAATCCAGAAGCTACAAAGATAAATGATATGGATTGTGGAAACTTATTATCATTATCTTATCTTTTTAACAATTTTTTGGCATCCTACATAATTTGTTTTCTATAAGTATCATGTTGTATACTCTTTATATGGAAGGTAGTGTTTTTTCATGGAGCTTAATAAATTTTAATAATTTTTAGTCATTTTAAAGATTTTCATTTTTATTTTTATAAAGATAGGTATATTTAGACTTTTGATGGCTTCTGTACAATTATGCATATTCTTTTATTTATTATAGTTTTCACAATATCATGTTATTCTTGATTAATCAAATTTTGGTTTGTCATTTTATTTTGTTTTCTTGAAAAATATTTTATCTTTACTTTACATCTATGATAATTTAAAATTTAAAATTTAAAAATTATGTAAATAAAAACTTATTTTACAATCTTTGAAGTGGTCATATATCTTTTGTAGATCAATAACCATCTAAATCTTTTGTAGATTAATAACTATCTAAATCTATTTCTTTCCTTTATTTCTATAAATGTGTCTCATGTCTCTATTGAAATTTATGAGATATGTATGTAATTCTTAGCACAACACTCTTAGAGATTAGGATTTATTTTCACATTTATCTATTTTCTTATTGTTCCTATTAGTGGCTAATTAAATCTTCATTGAAAACCTACAAAGAGCTTGGGTCCTTCAATCTCAAAGCTTGTCTAATTTCTTGATGAGAATCATTCACATTGATTCCCAATATTGTGCTCCTTGCATGATACATATATAAAATGCACTTGGTAATTTAGTATGTGAGTAACAACAAATGGTTCTTTTCATTTTTGGCACATGATTGGCCATTTTTACTATGTTAAATTTTTATTTTCACTTTTATTTTCATGGTTTTCATGTTGTCAAATTTTCATACATTTCTTAGTCATTGGTTTGTTATTGTTTAAATTATGATGTCATTGGTTTTTATTTTACGATTATAAATAAGGTTTTTATTTTAGGTAATGCATAAACAATAATGTGATCATCTTAGATCTAAAACATAAATCAAAAGGTATAGATATATATAATTTTCAAAATTACATCTATATTTGATCTTTAATAAAAATACAAACTAATATAATTTAATTAACCCCAATCTAAATCCCAATCCTACTATTCATCCCAATCTTAAGCCTAACAATAACTCTAAGTGAACACTTATCCTAATTGAACCTTAACCCTAACCCTAATTGAACCCTAACCCTAATTAAACTCTAGCACTGATTGAAATCTAACCCTAATTAAGCTCTAGCCCTAATTGAACCCCAACCCTAACCTAAACCATATTTGTTCCTAACCCTAGTATCTCAAAAATACAGGATCGAGGCCTTTCCAACTTTGGTAAACCTTATTGGATAGTGATAAAAGCTACCTTATCTTTCATTAAGGTAGAAAATTTTTGTTATACAACATGCCCCTTGAAAATGGGAGATAGGCACTGCAAAAAGAAGTTAAACACTAATAAAAATGGTCAGTGGTATTGTGGAAGATGTGATAAAACTTTCCCCTAATGTGATTATAAATATATACTTCAATGCAAAGTGCAAGACCATACTTCATTCACTTGGATTACAACTTTTGAAGAAGTGGCAGAAGAAATTATGGGTGTAACAACAAAAGAATTGAACATTTTAAAGCATGAAAAACAAGATGATGTTAAGTTTTCACACATTATACAAAAGGTCCCTTTCAACAGATACATATTTAAACTTCAAGTGAAAAAAGAGACCTATAATGATGAACAAAGGATTAAATGCACAAACATAAAAACAACAAATTTTGATTATTCATCTTAGAGCAAAGCTTTATTAGACTCAATTGCAAAGCTATATGTTTCATAACATTCAAATGATTGAATGTATATAATGTTAACAATGTATTCAAACATTTGAAAAAAAAAATAGTGGATATATCTAAGTTAGTTAATGCCGTTTTGTCATGATATACTTCTTTGATGCTATCAATACTAAATCTAATGATTGATGAACATTTCTGCTTTTAAATTTATTGTTCTTGGTTGATTGTTGTTATAGACAAGTTGGTATGATTTAAAATTTAAATGTGTACCCTTATATATGGGAATGGAGATAAACAATGGCACAACCAATAATGAAATCAAATTGATTGCTTTCCAAATTCATATTCATGAAAATGTAAGCATTTTTTCAAGTCAATAGGCATCTTGATAAAGATAACTCTCAGCGTGTTTTACATATATTATTAATTAATATAGGTATGCTAGTTAATTAAATTATTAAATATATTTTATTTGTATTATATATTGAATTGTTAGAATATGTAAAAATATTAATACTAAATATATAGGAAAATGGTTAAAAAATTACCTATTTTTCAAAAAATAAAATATAGTGTGTAATTTAAAATACAAATTATATAATTCTTATAATATTTATATTATTATTTATTGAATATTTTATATAATTTAATCTAAAAAATTATCCTCCCCCTCTCGCTCTCCCTCTCTCCCCCTCTCTACATATATCTCCTTCTTCCCCATCTTCTATCTCTCTCTCCTCTACATATCTCTCTCCCTTTCTCCCTCCCTCTCTCTATCTCTCCCCATCTCTCCCTGATCTCTTGCTCCCTCCCTATACCCCTATCTATCTTCATATCTCAACCTATTTTTCCCTTTATCTTCCCATATATCTCTATATCTATGTCTTTCTCTTCCAATTTATCTATCTCTCCCTCTCTCTTTCTCTCTCTCTCTATCTCCCCCTATTTCTATCTCCCTCTCCATCTCTATTTGTCTTTCTCTACTTATCTCTCTCTCTCTCTCCCCTCTCTATATCTCCTTATATCTCTATCTTTCCAACTCTCTCTCTCTCTCTATATATATATATATATCCCCCCTCTATCTCCCTATCTCTCTATATATTTATTTCTCCCTCTATCTCTCTCTATATCTCCATATATTTTTATCCCTTTGCCTCTCTCATTCTATATTCATCGCTACCTCTATCTATAGGGAGAGATACAAAGGTGAAGCATTGGACCTTCCCAAAGATCCACCAATCTCAACACTACTCCCAACTATTTTGAGCATTTAAGTACATATTGTATGCTAGATTAGGAGGCATGTGTCAAAGCTCATATTTATTGATGCAAAATAGGTCCAAAGTCACAAATTTGATGTAGAGTTAGTTATAGTTTTGTACAAAATTTCAAGTGCCACATAGAGCAAAGATATTCCAGTTTTTTATATCATGTCATCAAATTTGGCACTTCATCAAGATTTGTATCTTCATCAAAATTAACAAAAGCAAAGGTATGTACTTGAATCCCTTGCATTTAAATTTTTCTATATATATAAATATTTTAATATTTTCCCTCAAATCCATAATATATATATTAGTGTGTATTTATTTATTGCAATAAAGAATTAACCTAAGTAACACATTAAGAATTCTAAGGATTTGTTTTTGGAAAAAATGCATAACAAATTTTCTTGTTGGATGTCATGTTGTATAGTTTAGAAAAGCTCAAAATATGAATAGGATTTTAAGGCCATATATTATGATAGCTTACAATGCAAAAGAAGGAAGGAAATCTATTATCAATTTTAATCTACAATTTAATACCATATGATAAATCACATGTAGTATTATCTAAAATTAATTCTTGACATATTAATTTTATAAAATACACTTACCATTAAATAAACTTCTCCCAAGAAATAAACCCTAAGTGAACATTAATTAAACCCTAATTGTAGATTCATAACTCTAATCATAACCCTAAGCAAACACTAATCCTAATCAAACCCTAACCCTAGCCTTAAAGTTATCATATAATCTAATTATCTCTCTTATCTAAATTTGTGTTGAATTATTTTTCCTTTCTATTTAATTGCATATATTTTTTGTTTATTAGATCTTATTTTATGAATATATGCAAATATAATTTTACTTCTACAATCACGATTGAGTGCATCCTCTCCCCTAATAAATGTTTTTATTTTGCACCCCACACAACTACTGGGTTCTCTCCCCTAATAAATGTTTTTATTTTGCAAAGGGACAAGTTCACATGGCCGTAGATAAATCATTGTGTGATCTCAATCATTCCTCGCCATCTCGCGATGACCCCACCGGTTGATTGCGATATCATGGGTGAGTGCCACGCGTCTCATTCGATGAAGCCAAAGGAATGATAAATACTTTGATGGGTCTTTAATACATTATGCAACGGGTTAGTAAAGCAGTTATAAGATGAACATGTTTTAAATCAACGAAGATGTTATAATCCTGGTAGAAAGGTGCTCGATGGTTAATAACAAGGTTGGTGATTGTGTTGAATGAACAGGATTACCGATGGTTGAGATCGACGGTTTCCCGCCATCGTGTGATCAAAAGTTGAGTTCTTTATTGATTGCGATATCACGGGAGGGCACCACGTGTCTCATCCGGTGAAGCTGAAGGAATGATAAATATTTTGATGCATCTTTAATACATTATGCCATAGGTTATATTTATTAATGTCTTAATATTAGTTTATAAATTGAACATTAATTATAAATATTTTAAAATCAATTAAGTATTTCAATCTAAAATTTTAATATTTGACATTACAAATAAGATTAAATTAAATTCTAATTTTTAAAATCCATAAAATATTTATTATCTATTTAGTTTTACTAATTATCTAATACAATTAGATTAAATTAAAATAAATATTCATTTTATATTAATTAAACAATTATTAATTAGAATTTTAGAATAAATTAAAAAGTAAGATCTATATAAAATCAACTTTTCTATTTTTTTCTTTGTGTCCAAATCATTTCATTTTCTAAAATTATACTAAATTATAGATATCATAATTAAACACAAAACTATATTCTATTCTAATCCCAACCCTAGTTAAACCCTAAGCCTATTTGGACTCTAACCCTTACCCTAATTGAACACTAAATCTAATTGTAATTAACCACTAAGCATAATTGAATTCTACCCCTAACCCTAACCCTAACTCTAACTAAACCCTAAACCTAACTCTAATCAAACCCTAACCCAAACCTACTTGATTCATATTCCCAACCCTAACCCAAACCCTAATTGAACTTTAAAACTAACCTTAATTAAGTATTAACCCTAATTGAACATTTATTGAATAGTAGTCCTAATTGTACCATAACCCTAACTTTGAACTACAGTTGAACTCTAATCCTAACCCTAACACTAATTCTTATCCTAATTGAACCTTAACCCCAACCCTAACCTTAACTTTGACCCTATTTTAACTCTTATTGAATTCATAGCCTTAATTAAACCCCAACCTCATCCTCAATCCTAACCTAAATTGAACATTCATTGAACCCTAAACCTAACCCTAAGTGAACACTAATCCTAATTGAACTTTAAATTTTTAGTTGAAAATATTAAAGTGCCTTAATTTTCCCATTCATCATCATTTATCATTCAATTCCTAATAGAACTCAAAAAATTTATACTTTTATAATGTTTTAATACACACCTAATATTAAGGGTTTAGAGTTTAACGGTTAAGGGTTTACGGTTAAGGGGAGAGAGATAGAGGGACTGAGTGAGTGACCCATTTACATATTATTCTTTTATTCTGTAGACACGTCAAATTGACATTATGCATCACATTCACTCATCAAATAAATAAATCAAGTTTATTTATCAATCTCCTAAAGTCATCAGCTTAAATCAAATAAATCAAACTTTATCCTATCATCATCCCTTTAATTAAATAAATCAAGACTTTATTTAATTGAAATCTAATTCATATTTCTCTCTTTGATTTGATTTAAATCCCTAAATCAAGTCAAATTAGTCAAATCATCCTAATCATCATTATGCTAACCTAACAATGATCAAATACTAATCCTAACCACTTGCATTCTCTAGATTTAGCCACTTGCACAAATAAATCAATTTATTGATTTATTAAAACTCTCATTCTCACTCAACATGGCCCTCAAATTTGAAAATCATGACAAGTTGATTTGTCCCTCCAACATTGCATTTATTGCTCTTTTTCTTGTCCCCCTCTCTAAATTTATTGCCAAATTTGAATTCAAATTCTCCCTCTCATGGGCACACTTCCCAAATCTTGCACATGCATCAACCACTCACCACTTGACAAGTGTCTTCCTCTCATTTGTCGAATCTTAGTCCCACATCCTCCATATTTGGCACTCTTAGCCTTTCAAAATCTTTAAATAGAGGCTTCATCCTCAAGAAAATCCTCCATCATCTCCACAACTCCACAATCTTTATGCAAAGTCATTCTCTTAAACTGAGAATTGATTTTGTCCACTATCAATCCACAACTTTTATGCAAGGTTACTCTCTTGATTTGAGAACTCATCTTGCCCATCATCTCCATTGCATTTACATCATCTTGAGCTTTGATCAAGGATTGGGAAAGGGTCACTTGCACATGTGACACCAATCCACTATGGAATAGGTAACTTGTGGTTGCTTTCATAATGCTTTTAGTTTTCTTTCATCCTTTGTTGCATTTTGAAGTATTTGCAAGGTATTTCATAGGAGTGATGATGATAGGGTTACACAAAAAGAGCAGATTGTCAACTCCTATAGTCAAACTAAGTTATCAACATCAGGATCAGATATATCCCAAATTTAGACTGAGGACATTAGGTATGTGGATATCCAACATTATCAATTCAAGGAAGAAAATCAGACAGAACAGTATAATCTAGAATTAGCAGAGTGGCGAATTGAAACAATGTCATCTACAGTGGTCATTTGTCAGAGCATGTTTATTGAACAAGATATCTCAAAATAAGCAGAATCAAGGAATGAAGGTGATACTATCACCATATTGGGGGCAACTTCATCTCAAGAAAACTTCAACATAGGGAGCATGAAGAATCCTTTTGATGAAATCGATATCAATACTATAGCCAGTCATGCCATGAATCTTCATCCACCCATCACCCCATCCATGAATTGGGACCAACTTCGAAAGAAATATTTGAATCAAAGTATGAAGAACATTATCAAAGAAAAAGAAGCTGAGAAGCATAATGGACAAATCAAATACGTATGGATACCAAAACATACAAAGAAAGATCATCCCTATCAGACTCCATCAGTCAAAGAAACTATGGGGCAAAATAAAAAAGGGAAAAGTATCCATCAAAGATGTTCGCAAAAACAAAAGTAGGCTTTTCAAGTGACATACAAAGTGTATCAAGCAGTTGGTCCTAATTCCATGTACACTTTCGTATCCACCCATCATTGCTCATCTTCCCAAGTTTGGAGAGTCAAAGATTCCAAGTTGTCAACCAATCCATCTCCTATCCCTAAACACACTCCATCCACACCTCCACGCATGATATCCAATTCTCACATTGACCATGTATTGGCAATGACCCTTCATCATAAGGATTCAAAGGGCACTCTATCACGATGTGCACACAAAGACAAAGTTAACTCCGATATCGATGAAGCAGATCAAGAATCCCAAAAGCTGCATTCAAGTGCACGTATCTTAGCAAAGCAGCTCATTCAAGTAGGATATCGATGGCACATTATGACAGGGGCATCTACATCAGAAACACCTCATGATTCAGCATGAGCTTAAAATCTTTCAAAAAAATCAAAAAAATCCAAAAAAAATCAAAAAAAGGATTGAAAACAGTAAAGATAAAAATCATCCTCTAGTGAAAACCGCATGTGTGGCTCTTTAGGCAAGACCATGATGAAAACTTGTAAACAAGCATCATGTGTAGAATCAAGCATCTACGTGTGCCAGTCTAGGTGAAAGCATCTCATCCCATTCGTAATAAATCTAGCACCCTATCCATCTCATCCATAATAAATGCATCCATCCATAGCCATTGATCCAATCCATTTTTATCCATCTACATCCATAGTCCAAATTATCTTGATCTTGACAAAGTTTGGGGCATAGTTTATGCTTGCTTATGGTAAACATCTTGACATGGGTCATTTTCATTGATCTTATCCTATATAATGTTATCTGAGACATGAAGCATTATCCAAATGAGCATTCTTTATCCGAACATCTTATCGCAAGATAATCCTTGGCAGCCTTTGTGTATCCATCCATCCATACACCTATCTAAGCATCCATCCATTGCATTCCATACATTGCTAGACACTGGGGGCAGGTATTTACATCTTGCTATAGGAATAAATTTTGATATGTATCCTTCAACTTATGCGATGATCTGAACATTGGAAAACATGAAACCAAATTGGTCAAATCATTTGTGATCCAAAATCCAAATCATAGCCCATGGCATATTTTTGACAAGAAAACATTCCTTATCAAACTTCATCTTTCATCGAACATCAATCCAAACAATCAATATCAGTTGCATCCAATTTGCACGTCAACGTCACATCAAATCATTTAGACATCTTTTGTTCCAAAATCAAGCTTCATCAATCATGATCAATCAAATCCAAAAATCATCATCTTGGGATATCATTCCCAATCCTTGTGTTGCTTAACACTATCCTTACATTGTTGTGCATCATCAATAATGTTATCATCATCAATCCTGATCAATCAATCCTTACATTGTTGTGCATCCTCAATAATGTTATCATTATCAATCCCGATCAATCAATCCTTGCATTTTTGTGCATCCTCAACAATGTTATCATCATCAATTTTGATCAATCAATCCTTGCATTGTTGTGTATCCTCAACAATGTTATCATCATCAATCAATCCATCGATCCAATCAATCAACCTTAGCTTGGTCTTCAACAAAAATCATAAACAGAGCACCGATATCATCATACATGTCCATATCCAAATCATCAAAATCATGCAAAAATCCAAAAACATCATAAAAACATCAAAATCCAAAAACATCCAAAACATAAAAAAATCCAAAAACATCCAAAATATTGAAAATAGAAAACATCAAAAACATTGGAATCAGAACTATGTCATCTCTGAGCTTAAATGTAGGCAAGGCTAATCTTTGATCAGCCCCTGAGACATCAAAATCCAAAAACATTCAAAAAACATCAAAATCCAAAAACATCACAAAATCCAAAAACCCCAAAAAAAAGCCTCAAAACATTTCAAAACGTCAAAAACATCCAAATATTTGAAAAAATCCATCCGTCTCATATCGCAATCACCCACAATAATCAATCATCCATAATAAACTAATCGCCTTCATCCTTTGGCATAACAAACATAAACAATCATAGCAGTCAGCAAAAGAAAGCTTCAATCATAAAATCAAAAGCAATCAACAAACCTTTAAACACAAAATCAAAATCTTGATCAGTCACAAACATTTCAATCAACCTTATATCATCATCCTATCAATCAACTTATCAAAACTATCATCATCCTATACAATGCATGTCCTAGGATATATTGTTCTGACAATGGGAATCATTTTGGATATCACCCTGGATTCTTATCCTATCAAAACAAATCCCTTTAGCTGAAGATATGAAGAACATTGGCTTGTTTGCATACTTGATCTTTTCTTTTGATTTATCTTATTGTGCTTATTCCAAGGACCTCTCAATGATATCCAAACAAAGGATTTAGAGAGATAGGAATGGGGCAATGATCATTATCTTTGTCTGTTGTGCTTGTTGGACATTCTTGTAAAATAAATTGGTGAATACTTGCTTTGTTAGGTATGTCCTAGCGCAGTTTCCATATGTCAAGTGTGAACAAGAATACTCCTATCTATTTGTCGAGTCAAAGTCCATCTCGCTAGGTACAATGCCATCCTGGTTCTTTATACCTTGATGCATCATACCTACGTATGTTATCAAACATAAGGTAAGTAGCCCTTTTAAAATCCCAATACTTGATAAGCAAATCATCATCATCATCATCATTTATCATCATCATCATCATCTATCATCATCATCATCTCTAATAAAGTCTCGTCAGATCATGGACTTGTGGGATCCTCTTGTCATTATCTCATTTTCGTGCTAACAAAACATCACCAAGGCATCGCTAATGCATCCATCATGCATCCATCATACATCTTGCATCCTGCATACATCTTGCATCCACAAACTGTCAGCATACCACATATCATTCATATAATACATAATAGGAAACATTGATCATTTCACATGCATTGCATTTTCATCATCTTCATAATATAGATCTGTTAGTCTAAGCATCTGCATAAATCATCCATTGCATAATCACAACATATCACATCATCAATCTCATCCATCTCATATCATATCATCATTTATGTTGTTTAGGATAATATAGATTTGTTATTCTAAGCATCTTGAAATCATCTCATTTGCATCATCATCCATAACCATCCATTTTGAACCTCTTTATCGCGAGATCGACCCTCAAATTGAATCTTTTCACTCGATCTCTTGAGGGGGCAATGTACTAGTGTACTTCTTTTCACTAGGGCATCCAAAAAATTAGAAATTTTTTGATTTTGATCGCGGCAAGTTTATTCTTTGAACCAACGCAACAAGTACATTGCTTCAAAGAGGGAAAAAATGTAGACACGTCAAATTGACATTATGCATCACATTCGCTCATCAAATAAATAAATCAAGTTTATTTATCAATCTCCTAAAGTCATCAACTTAAATCAAATAAATCAAACTTGATCCTATCATCATCCCTTTAATTAAATAAATTAGGACTTTATTTAATTGAAATACAATTCATATTTCTCTCTTTGATTTGATTTAAATCCCTAAATCAAGTCAAATTGGTCAAATCATCCTAATCATCATTAAGCTAACCTAACAATGATCAAATACTAATCCTAACCACTTGCATTCTCTAGATTTAGCCACTTGCACAAATAAATCAATTTATTGATTTATTAAAACTCTCATTTTCACTCAACATGGCCCTCAAATTTGAAAATCATGACAAGTTGATTTTTCCCTCCAACATTGCATTTATTACTCTTTTTCTTGTCCCCCTCTCTAAATTTATTGCCAAATTTGAATTCAAATTCTCCCTCTCATGGGCACAAGTTTCCCAAATCTTGCACATGCATCAACCAATCACCACTTGACAAGTGTCTTCCTCTCATTTGTCTAATCTTAGTCCCACATCCTCCATGTTTGGCACTCTTAGCCTTTCAAAATATTTAAATAGAGGCTTCATCCTTAAGCAAATCCTCCATCATCTCCACAACTCCACAATCTTTATGCAAAGTCATTCTCTTAAACTGAGAATTGATTTTGTCCTCTATCAATCCACACAATCTTAACATTTCATCTCCAAGATCATGCAAGGTCACTCTCTTCAGTTGAGAAATGATCTTGTCCATCATTATCATTAGCTTATCTAAAGGGGTTGGGAAAGGGATACTTTCCACTTCAAAGCAACACCAATCCCCCCATAAGATCAAGTGTTTGCTTTGTTTAAGAATGAGGAATAGTTATTTTCGATTGTATTTGCTCAAGTATTTCATCTTTTTCTTTGTTTTCCAACAATGCAGATGGATTTTATGGGGAACTTATGTTTTAATCTTGCATTTTGATCTATTAGTGTGATTGTTTGTTTCTTCCATGCAAGTTTGAAATAGGGTTCACATATTCTTCATCAGTTAAATATTTAGTTACCCATTTATCGTTAGCAGAAATGACCCAAGAATTTAATAGAATGGACTACTCATATAATACCTTGCATTATGGAGCTCAATTCTCTGATATATTACGACTTATCAAATCCTTTGTAAATAATTGTAAACATATGACTCCATTTCAGCATTTAATTGATTTTCTTGAATCAAAGCAAAAACATAGACACACAATTAAACAAATTCTCAAAAGAAGAATGACAACATCATTAACATTTCATTCAAAATTCACTCAAATCCACATAAGGAGAGAAAATATATTAGAATTATATGTTTATTCATGCTTATAAGTCATATTTGCATACAATTTAAGATTATTTCCATATATTCATCCAAAACTCAAAACAAGCTATCTATTCTATTCCATCCGCTTGGGGTTTTAACAGCTAATGGCACCATAGATATCACTTCCTCATCAGAGGACATATATCTTTCTACCCATTTATTCAACTCAAAACCTAGCTAGAGATTTTCATTAGTTCTCTCCCTACAAATGAGCCTTGAATTCCCTTTTATATGACAAGGGAGCAACAAGCTTCGGGCTCAAATGTAATTTCACCACAAATTTTCATTTGAACAAAATCTCCATTGCATTTGACTTTCATTTCAAAACTTCCCACATGTTGAATCTGCAAAACATAGTGCATGAACTAGGGAAAGCTAAAAGAAAAGGGAACACAAATTGTCATAAAAATCCCCTGTCTCGCTATCCACACAAAAAAACCAGGCAACCAAATTGCCACGAAGGCACCACAACAGCTTCTTATTTATATGCCACCCTGCCCTTACCAACACTCAGACCTCGGTATACACACCCGCTTCTAGTTGTTGCCCAATATAGTAGAATCTCAACCTCATCTTCTTTCTTGTCCTTGCCCAATACGGTTCTAGTCGGTTCGCTTGGGGTGTTAATAACCAATGGCACCACAGCTATCACTTCGTCATGAGAGAATAGACCATGATTGAAGAGAGGTAAATACTAACAGTAGTCGAAGTCGGTCTCAATTACATCATCATAAGTGTTGCTCGTAAGGTCAATGGGCAAGTGTTGGCATCCAGAGGAGCCATGCCCATACCTTATTTTCCTACCGACACTAGTAATAGAGCACACCAATTGCTTGCCTTTGTCATCTACCAGTTGAGCAGCAACGTCCTGGAATTGCAACCTTCCTGAATAGTAGGACCGAGCTTTTGTGAGCTCAAATGAACATACCTCCTTACTTACTCATTTTCTCTTCTCAAACAAGCACTCAAACTTGATTAGACTCAGCCCACAAAGTTCTCTAACTGCTACAAAAATGACACTATTAGTAATTAATTCCTCTTGTGTTTATTGTGCGAGGTAATGGCAACCTTCATCAATGCTTAGTAAAAATGCATGTGCAAACATGGCAATTTGGTGGCATATGTACTGTCACCATTTAACTAGAGCTGCATGAGAATCCAAAGATCACCCTGCATGATTGCCAACAACAAAATCTTCACATAGATTAAGATCGATGTGACTACCCAAGCAAGGAATAATTCATTGATGCTTCACTAGTTGTACAATAAAATGACCACCATGTGCCGGTTTCCAACTTTGGATACTGCCCGCTGATCTCCTGAAGAGTTGGAAGATCAAATGGTTTATCTTTGGCTAACTCGGTTTGACATCCAACGAAGCATCGTTCACCTTCCTCATGACCAATAACATTAATCCATCTCATAAACCAACTACCATGTTGGCAGGTCCTATGCACTTTGCAAACTGAACGGTTGGAGCTACGCATCACAATCTCATTGACCTCATGGCTTTTAACCAACCTTCATCTTCATCATGTGAGCTAGCAGGGAATGACAGATTTACATTAGCTTTTGATCTTGGTTCTCGATCTAAAACCACGGGTTATGAGCTCAATAGTGGAGATTGGGCCCCACATTCCATACAGGACACACATCTACCTTTTGTTGACCTCATGGCAAATCACAGGGTGACACGTTAGGTTTGCGAGTTGGCGGGGTATGATCGAGATCTTCTACCATATCTTCAAATCTAAAAAACCTACACATTGCACGATTAGTATTTAATGAAAGGCTTTGGCTAAGCTGTCAACAAAATGACCACTGGGGTTAATGGCTTAGGCTTACATCACCGGATTAAAATTAAAACCCAACTTTGATTTTAATACTTTATTTCCTCCGCAGGATTTTATTTCCTAAGTCTCGGTTGGCCCCGTGTTTCATCTTTTAGAAAACAACTTATGTTGTTGTTTGTCGTCTACCTAGTAATGCCCACTTCTCCTTTTAATGAATTTTTTATTTTGCAAGGGTTGATTTATTGCTGCCATTGATCTATTTCCTACAGATATCAATGGTGCCCACCATCCCATGATCAGGAATTGAAGGATCATGAAATCATGGGTGGGCGCCATGTGTCCTATCCGAGGGATAAAATTTGCGTTATCACTAACCAACTGCGATTTGATCTGAGCAGTTCCCCACCATCCCATGATGGTGCTTGGGTTGATTGTGAAATCACGGGCAAGCGCCATGTGTCTCATCCGATGAAGCCTAAAGAGTAAAGGAAACACTAGTCAACTTTAAATGTATTAAGGGGCAGATTACTAAAGTGTTCTCAAGACGAACATGTTCTAAATTGATAGATATGTTATAATCTCACTAGAAAAGCTACTCGAAGGTTAACAAAATGGCTGGCGACTGTGTTAAAGGAATGAGATCATTGATGCTTAGGATCAACGGTTGCCTGCCATTGTGTGATCAGTATTTTCAACATTGCGATATCGCGGGCAACCGCCACGTGGATTTCCTTCATAGTGTATGGCAAGGTGGGACCCTTATCACCGTGTTGCCAATTGTGTCAGCTTGTTTTGAAGGTGGCCATAGATGATTTGATCAAACTAAAGAATTGATGGCTCAAATTTAAATTTGCATCAAATATGGTTGGAGTCGTTCGTGCAGTGCAAAATTGAGCTTTAATGGCAGATGAGACACAGTTTACTGGTGTGATTTGATCAACAAAAAAATCAATTTTCCTGCTTGGTCTATATCACAAAGCATTCAACTATTTCATGGAGCAGTTTCAGAGCCGAAGGTAGAATTGCGAGTTTCTGCAGCCAAAATTTGGGAGTTTTGCAAACAGAGCTGTGAGTTTATTTTCTATGCCTCCTGGTCATTTTGCATTTGAATTTGGGAAAGGATTAGCTAGATGTGCTGTGAACTTGTTGATGAATGTATTAGGGCTATAGTTTAATTATAGTTGTGATAAATTGTAGTGTTTTCTCCTATAATTTTCTATCTCTGGTTAGTCCTAGCTATCTGAATTATAACGTTGTAAAGAAGCCCTAGTTTGTCCGAGATGGCACCACCCAAGCAACATTCTAGCCAGACTGAATATTTGAAATGAAACATGTATGATTATTTCTTGGATCAATTTCCCTTGTCAACAAATGATAGGAGAAAGGGATTGGTCCTAATGCGAGGGAAAATCCTAGGGGAAGGGTTAGTGTATAATTGCTCCAACATTGCTGATGCTAGGGTTCCACTCACTGGTTTGGAATTGTTCAGATTGTGGTACGGACAGAGGAATTTTCCTCACCCTTTTTCAAATGGATGGATGTATGATATGGGGAAGCTAGTGGTACCAAATGTATTCCCTGATGTAAACCTGCTTAGGGTAGTGGCTGCAAGATGACCTTGTTACACGAATAATCAAGGACAATGATGGAAAGGTTCTATTGAGCATTAACAGAGAAGAGGTCCAACATATTTTTGACTTGACTGAACCGAACAAAGACTTGGTTCCTATCAACCTTGAGGAAATGAAGCAGGAGTATGCAAAGCTAAAATCTTTTTTTAGAGCAAGGATGCTTCCACCTCATCTGGCTAAGGCAGGAGTTTCAAAATTTAATATCAACCCTAGTGACCAGGAACCTTTAAAATTAAATTGTTTTGCAAAAAATTTCGTGGCCACTTTCTATTTTTTATGTCATATTTTGGGTTTCAGTCCTGGTACGGTAATGCCCATTGCTTATATGTTCATGGGGATGCAAATACAACACCCTAACTTCTCTGTGACCTATGAATTCACTTCTTTCTTGGTTGAGTGGATGCATGAAGGGTTGTCAAAGCTGCAAAAAAATGATACTGGCACTCAATTCTTTTGGTATTCTATGCTAATGCATATGTTTTTGTTTGAGAATGCTGAATTTTTCTCTGAGAGGATGAAATTAAGGCAATCAGTTGATGGAGAAAGATTGTCAATACATATATGGGCTACAAATTTATCTTGTAATAAGGAAAGCACTAGTTATGTGCAATTTGATAATTGTTTTTCTTCCAGATTAAGGGCTAGATTAATGGTGAATATACCTAGGATACATAAGGAATTACATGATTTCCTCAGGCCAAAGCAGAGGAAGCCAGAATTGAAGGTTTATCATAACTAGGGTGACATTATCCCATACCTAGTCAGCACTGTCTTGGGAGTATATGGTTTTCAGGGAGCCCCTCATATACTACCATACAATGTACCACCAAGAGTGGTATTTGCAGAAGTTATGTGGCAGATAAGTTGTATTCATGAGGACAACCTCACTAGAAGGGGTAAGGGAACATTTTTTCCAGATTATACAGTGGTGTCTGATTTTGTATTTTCAAAGGGAGGGTGGACGCATTTTGATAATTTTTTTCATGATTACCATTTGAGTTGTGGAACAAAGCGGCAACATGATCCTGAGGGTTTCTTTTCTCTTTTCAGACAAAGAATAAAAGCTAGAAAATTTGTGCATGAGTTCAATTTCCCTAAAGACTTGATTAGAAATGAATTTGATTTGAATAGATAAGAGTTGAACAAGGAGAAATGGATAGCTTATGGTAAGCTACTAGATTTTGTACACAAAATGGATCAGAAATATGATCCACTATTGGAGTTCAGTCCCCACCATAAGAAAATTGATTTTCTAATGGGAAACTTCAAGGAAATATGGGCATATTGAGGACAAAAAAGGTAAATTTAGAATTGAGTCTAGGTGTACAAGAGCAAGGTGCCAGACCAATTGAAATAAGGCCAACATACCAGCCTATGGAAAGGTGGCCCATTTACAAGAGGAAAAAGGATAGTAGCAGTGATGAAGAAGTGGACAGAAAAGGAAAACATATTATGAAAGTGCCTCCACAACCAAGTCCAAAATTCAAAGTGCCTGGGGCAATCAAAATTATTGATTTAGAATCATCACAGAAAGACAATCCCTCATCACCACCATCTGAGCCAAGCCCTAAGAGGCAAAGAATTGATCAATCATAGGAGGATCTGATGGATGAGATTATTGTTACTGATCAAGACATGCAAGTTGGTATTCCTTCCCCTCATAGGCCAGCTGAATTAGTTTTATCTGATTTAGATATGAAAGGTAAAAGTGTACAAGATGCAAGAATGGAGGCATGCAAGGAGTTTCTAGATGACAATACATTTGTAAAAACTCCTATATTCTTGCAATTGGTATGGAGGATGAAGCTTGAAGAGTATCAAGATAAATGTAGGTAGAGAAGAGAACTAAGGCATGACAGGTCAGACCAGGAGAATGATGAGGAGGTAAAAGTTGAATTAATGGAAGAATTGAAGAACATCACTCCTGAAGAAGGAAGAAAACTGGTGAGTCATGCTGGTGTATTAATTCTTCCTGAATGGGACATTGCAAATGCAGTAGCCTTTAATGCTATTATGAAGTCTAAGAATCCCTTTCAAGACTCTAAAGAAGAGGTCAAGATAGCATTGCAAAACTATGCTTTCAGTGAGGAATATGAAACTCTGGAAATTTGGGCATTGGCCCCACAAGGGAGAAAACTAGATGTTTCTGATATTAATCCAAATTTCAAGGGAGGATTGATAATAAAGAGAGCTTCAGAAACCTCAACCACTGAGGCCACTAATTTGACTGTGAATGTGGCCAAATTGGCCCAAAAGATTGTTGAAAGGGAGGAAGCTGAAAGGAAGAGCTTAATGGAAAAATATAACCTTTTGATTGGGGAGTACAACAAGATGCAGCAGAAAAATGTTGAGTTGCAAACTAAATTGGAGATGTTTAGGTATAAGTAGATTGGGGAGACATCAAGTGCTCCAGGAACCAGTACATTACCTTCCACAGCAAGGTCTATGCCTCCTACTTCTCTAATTGTTTCCACACTAGGATCTCCTAGTCAGTATCCTATCCTCACCCTTTCTTTAGAGGAAGTTCAAGAAAAGAAACAGAGTGCTCTGTCGATCCTACAAAGAAGCAGCTCTTGCAAAAAATTCATGAATTGTAGGCATCATTAAAGAAAAGTGATGAGGGATCTCTCTTAAAGCAAAATGAAATTTTTAGTATTGTTTTGAGGCATTTAAATGAAAAGGTTGATAAAAATTGCTATTTATACATTCTTTATATTATTTTCTGTTAGCAGCAATAAATAATATTGATAGGGATCAGGAAGTAGTGATACCAATAATTGAAAATTGGATCCCTAGGGCCAGTGATCTGGATATGATGTATAAGGCATCGAGATTTGATATGAATAATAGGCCCCAATCATTAAATCCTACTCATGTGTTAGTAAAATCATTGCAAGGTTTTCAGACCTTACCAGATGACTTGAGTAGGAAGATCAGGGAGCTAGTGAAGAATTTCAATGATTGGGGTAACACATTGTTACCCGATATAATTGATGAGCAGGGGAAAATCAGGTCATTTCAACAATGGCAAGATCAAGCAAGTGAGGCCATCAATGATCAAATAAATTCAATTTGTGATCACTCAAACTATGATTTGTTGGTGAGTTGTATGGACAAAATCATTAGTACCAGCTTATTTTTGGAATCTTTTGAAAGGGATGCGAATCAGGTAGCAGTAAAATACACACCTTATAATACCAAGGTGGATGAGGTAATTAATTTTGACTGGCCAAGTGATAATGAGTACCAAAATTGGGTAACCAAATATTTGACTGAGGAGGAGTAAAAGGAGCGAACTACTAACAGGTGGCAGATCAAATGTTGTGGTTGCAACGGTTCTAGTTTTGTGTTGACGGCTTTGTCAGTGCAGTTTTCTTATGGTTTTTTCCATCAACGTTCCTCAACTAATATGATGAACAAGAATATTTTTCAAGGTGGTGGCTGTTGTAACAAATTTTGGAATACCACCAGGTGCTCCAATTGACTAGTTGTAGGTGTACTTTTTGGCCCAGTGCTTGTTTGCTCCTTCATTTTCTATAAGAAGGATTTCAAGGCCTGAAGTACGGGTTAGCAAGTTAGATAATTTTTGTCGAGTCTAGGAGAAGTTGCAGAGCGAATTGTAAAGTATGATGGTTTTAGAGAAATACAATTTAGGTTTTGAGTCATTCTATAATAGGTTTTACATTCATAGAGATTTAATGTTGTATAACAGTACTAGCATTTGAGTTGAAATAAAAATTTGAGCTCATGTCTCTCCATTGTACATGCATATCTGAACTTTGAATGAAATAACTAAGGGTTGTTTTATCCATCTCACCGTTGTGGTGTGTATGATTCTATTTTAGCTTTAATTCAAGGAATTAATCAAAATGCTTGAATGGGATTATAGGCGATATGTGTTGTATAAAGATTTGATAAGTAGTCCTAGGTTAGAATGCATACTGATGAAATTGTAATGCAATATTGTCAGGGATCTTATATGTGATGTATTAAATCTATTATAAACCTCTAGATGCTTATGAATTTGACTCCTGCAATGGATATATGGCACTAATCTAAGTTGTAATTATTAATGTAGTTTAGTATTTGTTTGTCTTTACCTAGAGCTTGCTACAAATTGAAAATCATTGACTATCATATACAATGGATTGTGTTTAATTATCTCATGCTCAGAGATAGTTGATATTGTCTATGAATAGCCAATTCTAGTTGATATTATCTTATCGATGTTGAGCTATTAAGTGAGATCATCTGCTATTGTTAATGTTGTTTATAATAATGGTGCAGAGGTTGTAAACACATTAAGGGATCACCCTCGGTCTTCGCCGAGGCCCGAAGTGTAGGAGGCTTTTAAAGTCCTCGTCGGTTGGTCCAGGTCCTTCAAGCAGCCGATTGGAATTGGCAATTCCATAGGTAGATTAGAAGACAAACCCTAACATTGTAAAAGAACCAACATACACATCAACCACTAAACAACCACCTCTACAACTAAATTTTTAATCTTTTATGATCACATGAAACATAAAACACACTAATTTCAAGGTTGTTAACATCACTATTGAAATGTTTTAATTTTTTGACCTTTCAAACATTAAAAAGTACATCATTAAATTAATTATGTAATGGAATAAAAATTAAAAACATCATGAATTAATTATGTAATCACATATGTCAAATATAATTCTATCAAGAAATTAATATCAAATAGATAATATAATAGCATAACTTATACATTTCAATGTCATTGATCTTCTTCTTCATCCAACTCTTTGTTTGTATCATTCGATCCATATTCAACATTGTAAGGATTGGTCATATCATCATCATCATCATTGATATAAGTTTTGATAATGTTATCATCCACATGGATATCATCTTCATGAACATTAACTCCTACATCATCATGATCTAGTTCCTCCTCTTCGACATCTTTGTCAGGGACATCATCAACTAACTGTTGATCCTGATCATCATTACATCATCTTCTAGTTCTTTGGTATCTTCTTCTTCCACCACATTATACTTTACCAGCCTTCCTCTTGGATCATGTCTAATAACAAATGACCAACCTGGTTTACTTGGAACCTTTGAGTAAAATACCTGCTCACATTAGCTTGGAAGAACATAGGCCTCATTTCCAACTCACTCAATCAACCTTGTATTATCCTTGGTAAATCCATTATCATGTTCAATAAAAGTTCTCTCAGAATCATTTTCATTCAATCGTAGCTTGTACCATTGGGCGATGAACAAAATTAATCTGAAGGACTTAAAGTCACACTCAACTATATCATCCAAAATCCCATAGTATCAATTTTCTGAGACTTTTGGATGGATGTCGCTTCTAGATGAAACATTAGTCACCTAAAAGACTGCAGTTATACCAGAATCACAAGTTTTCTTCATGTCATCTAACATTTTGATTTGAAATTTATGACCATTACACCACATAGCCTTGTGGTGTTTCACTTGCAATATGTCAAACATGTAAAAATTATTGCAATATCATCAGTTGATAAACATATTTATTCTTGGCCGAATGTATGCAAATAAAACAATCTCAACATATATATACATCAATATACTTGAAAATAATTAAATAATATGGGTGATTAATATATTTATACATACCTGTTTATCTCTTAAACCATATGCTAAATCAATTTCCCTTTGCGTAACATTGGAATCTCCATTACGATGAGCTTCTTTAACCAATGAAGCCACACCTTCCCATGTTAATGCACGACTAGATTGTTGACATCGTTCAATCCATACCATCATCCAATCAAGATTGTTGGTGACATACAAATGTAGTCCATCCCACTCTCGACCAGTTGTACCAAGAAAAATGAAATTGACAAACAACGTATAATTAGTTAAATACCACAGTATACAACCTTAACTTATAATTGATGTATAGTGAAGATTAAAAATTAAATAAGTATAATATACATAAAAACCATATGCAAAATGTATTCCAATTAATCTCCATGACCATCTTATAATTACCTCTCACTTTCCTCAATCTACCTTTCCCCAACAGGTACTTTCCTTCAAATTTGTTAATGGAGTTGGGATCCCAAATGCGATCTACATGAATCTTTGCTAAAAACTTAGGAAGATATTCACTAATGTACACCATAGTCTGGTATACCATATATCCCTCCACCATAGAACCCTCAAGATGTGCTCTTTGTCTGACCAAATCCTTCAAAAATTTCAAGTGCCTCTCAACCAGCCACATTGACCTTATGTGTACAGGTCCACACAATTGAATCTCCTCAACTTGGTGTATGAAGTAGTGTTCTTGTGCATTGAAAAATGTTGAAGGCAAACACTTTTTCATTTCACATATTAGATGAGGAATTTTTCTCTTCAAATAGTTTATATCTTCTTTATGGATTTCTTTAGATGATAGCCATATACAAGCGATTCAAGGCACAAATATATTAATGAGATTTAACAAAAATATACAGTATAATATTACATAACAAGTAAAACAAATGGCAATTATAAGATGTATACAACGAATTGAATAAATCTCGCTACTTACCTCATGTATTTTCCAAGATCATATATAACTTGCTTGACATTGTTGTCAAAGTTCTCTGAGAGAGATAGAGGTAGAACGTACTGCAACAATTATAAAATGATCTTTTCATTATTTTTCCAAAAATAGTAAACACAATACACTGAAAAGTACATGTATTATACAAGTGCATATAATATACCAGAATAATCAGCTTAATGAAGGTATGCCAATCATGCATTTTAATCCCTGACCCAAATTCACCTTTCTTTGTTATTATATTGTTTATGTTCGCAGCAAATCCTATGGGAAATTGTATTTTTCGTATGACTTCTTTTATAGCATTGCTTTGTTGCTCTGTTAATAACCAAGGAAGGGAACTTATATTAATTTGGTCTCCATCGCTATTTAATTGAATGACATTTTTCATTGCATGATTGGCTTCCTAAATGTCAGTACCAATTTTGACAATTTTTTCTTTGTCATGCCTTCCATCCAATTAATATTTTCCATAATGTTTCTGTTATATTCTGTCCGATATGCATTGTGTCAAACAAATGCACAATTTGTAGCTGCTCATAGTAGGGAAACCTACTAAATTGTCTGTGATAACTTTTCAGTCCCTGTGGAAGCCGACCATTAATGCCTTGACGACCTTCATGAAGCATATAAGTTAAACAAATTAACGACAATCATTGTCAATTAAAACATGAGTAAACACAACACAATATAAAAATATAAATTCAAAATCTATCATATATGATAGATAAACAATTTGATCCGATGTATAAGCTTGATGATTAATTATATTAGTCTCCTCTTTCCCATTGAAAAGATGTTTTTCAGTAGTTTGATACTTATGATTTCTATGGAGGAAGTGCCTATACTCATCAAACACCTACTTTCCTAAACTTGTTGAATGACGAGATTTCATCTTTGGACCACAAATTGGACATGCAAATTTTCCCTTTGTTTGACTTGACCTGCAAGATGATATATAATTGGATTAAATATGTCAGTTTTTTTAATTATATATAATGAATAGATTATTTTAAAACCATGCATGATATCTACTTCATCAAATTAAATATTGTTAAAGTGCAGTCAAATGTTATAACATACCACAAATATGTGTTAGCCTCGAGGCATCATGAATTGTCCATACAAGCATTGCATGGAATTCAAATTGTCTTTGTCCTATTGGTTTGGAGACGTCATACATAGTGACGCCATTCCATAACTTTAGTAACTCATCGATAAGAGGCTCGATATATACATTCATATCTTTAACTTGGTACTTACCTAATTGAATGAACATAAACATTACATAGTTATTATAACCATTTTACTGCAGTATATATAAATTAATGTACATGACTATTGAATGAAAAAAGTATGTCATTATGCAACAAATAAGACAAATGAGATGCTACTGTACGTTAAAGAAATTTGATGTAAACAAATACCTAGAATAATCATTCACAACATTATGTGCTCCCTCTTTATTGACATCCATGGAGGAATGTTATTGCTAATAACAAAAATAGGCCACACTGAGTAAATAGATCTCAGCTCTCCAAATGGATTGACACCGTCCGCTCCCAATGAAATCCTAAGATTACGAGGTTCTTCTTTAAAGTGTGGCCATTTTTCCTCCATGTCCCTAAATGCATAACCATCCATAGGAATTCAAAGAATTTTATCTCCACTTCTATTCCGTGCATAGTAATCCATAAACTGTACTAAGCTTTCGCACCTAAATAATCATTGCATACGTGGAATAATGGGAATATAACGAAGAACCTTGTGAGGAACCTTTTTTGTTAGTTGATCTCTTTGATATCTACTGGTATGACATTCCAGGCATTCTATTGCAAATTCCTGTTGTTTATGATATATAATATGATCATTGGGACATGCATCTATTGCTTGATACTCCATTCCGATATCTTTCATAATGGCACATAAATCTCGGTATGAGCGAGGTAAAATATTTGATGGTGGTAACAAAAATTCACCAATAAATCTACAACAAAAAATAATTTGTTCATATAAAGAATATTAATGGTACATATTCCATCCTTTATTTACTAGTGATGAACTAACAACAAATAAAATAGATGAAAAAAGATGAAATATATGACATACCTTAACATCCGTGAGGGTGTTATGTTTGATAAACCATTCATAACCTTCAAGTTCAACAACAATACAATAGAGAGAAGAGTTGTTTGAGAGCCTTCATAAAGGGGCTCATATGTCTTCTCAAGTACAGGTAAATCATGAACATCATCAAATTCATCTTGATCATCATGATCAGCTTTGCCACTAAATGTGTCATGGATCAATGTATTTGTACCATCATCTTCAACTGTGTTTTCTGGCACATGATCATCTTCTTCCATAGGATCATTAACTTCATCTTCGATATTCACAGCTCCATGTTCATCCACTTGCAAAACCACATTCTTGGGCCATGATAATCCATATCATCTGCCCTAGGGCGCCCCACATTTCTAATAATGATAGACACAAATAAACCATGATCATGATCAAGTGATTATATATATATAATGTTAAAATGATATAAACATTTACAAATTCAATCAATATAAACACATATAATGAATTTACCAATGGGCGATAATCATGCCCCCTTCAACGTGACCATGCTAGCTACAATGTTTCTCAGCTGTTGTGATTAAAAGTCATCTTGTCTTTAAGCCCTTACAATTATTGCAAGGACAATAACATTTCCCATCACCCTTTCTTTTCAATCTAGCCCACAATCTATGAGAGTATCTGCTGTTTTTTATTTCCTAGGCTAGTATTATCATTTATGATTTTTTCTTTACC
>VDFB02000008.1:251069228-251130243 GCA_007258455.2 Sequoia sempervirens
CTCCACCTCGTAACCCCCCCACCTCCACCACCTGAAATCAATGAGCATGCTTGTTTGCAAGCACAAATCAATGCTTCTGCTAGAACCATCCAAGATCAAATCAACATTATTCAAAATGAAGAATGTGCCGCACCTCCTGTGAGGATGTTCACATCTAGGATGCAAACCCTTGTTGATGTTGTCAGGGCTATGGATGGGATAGTAGATGAGCATCAACAATGGCTAGAGGAGAGGAGAACTCCTGATTTTGAAAAGGAAAACACAAAGAAATGAAGATCTATGTAGTAGAGAGCCATAATAGTTTATAAATTAAAACAATGATCTTAAATAGTTATGAATTTATAAATTGGGTGAACGATGGATATTTTGTGTGATGAATTTATAAATTTGGTTCCAAATAGATATTTTTAGTGACATGAATTTATGATTTTGGTTCTAGATGGATATTTTTAGTGACATGGATTTATGAATTTGGTGGAATTTATGAACTTATAATGAATAGTATATAATAGTATATATTTTATGATTATCTACTAGATCATGATTTCTCCTGCTGAAAAATTTTAATATATATGTGTGTGTGTGTGTATTAGACATAAAATGAGATTTTGTGAATGTTTCCAAGTTTATTGTTTGAAGTATGTGTGAATGTATTAAAATTTGCATATATAGTTCTTAAATTTGAAATTTGTATGTATGTACATAGTTTGTTTTAATGATTTATATACAAATTATGCATCATATTTTTATTTAAATGTACATGTACATACATTTAATTTTGAATTTTTGTTATGGACATGCTCTGAGTTGAACAATCAATGTATATATATGTGCATTTCAATTAAATATATGATCTTAATATATATGTGCTCATCCTATTTCAGGTTGTGTAGTCTGTATTACGTTGTTTTGTATGATTTAATGCAGGTGCACATTTATATCGAGCATATCATGGATGATTTTAACATTGATGATATCATCAATCCACCACCTCAGCCACAACCAGATTCGCCTCCCTCCCCCCCTCCACCTCCACCTCCGCTTCCCCCTCCCCCTCCACCTCCATCTAATATGCCACATGCAACACCTATCGCATCTGATGAGGCTCACTTGAGAGCACAAATAAATGATCAAGTTACATCCTTACAAAATCAAATCAATGCTATGCAAAGTCAAGCATTGATTCCTCCACATGTGAGACGTTTTGCATCTGCAATGCAAAATGTTGTTGATTCCATCAGGATGATCAATTCTGATCTTGATAGGCATCGACGAGACAGAGAACAAATGAGACAATTTTATTCTGATGGTCTCTCTTACAAACAAATGTTAGACCTTAAAATAATGAAAGCCCATCTAGCCCCCTACTTTCTTGACCTCGTTACTCGACAACCCATTCCACCCAACAAATCTAGAATATCCATGAGGTGGTGCATACATCTACAGATGAGTGCACATTTTTGGGATCGATGGTATATGGTTTTTGATAGTCCCCCACATGCTAATTGGAAGTGCCCATTGTATTTTTTGAGAAAACTATATGTAGAGTTTGTTTTGGGGAAAAAGCCCAATTATTTTGATTTTAGATCATTTCAGGGTGTTGGTGGCGGCATGCCACATCAGAGATTAGGGGCTTCAACTTCTTGAGGATTCAATGTCTTTCTTCTCTTATTACAAAGTTTATCTCCCATAATTATAAAATTCTCAAGCACAAATGAATGTTAATGGTGAAATACTTCAAAATATTCAATCCAAATTGGAAGTTAAATACCTATTACGACAAAATTCTTCCTCTTGTGTTCCTCAAAACAAGTAGAAAACTACCACAATTCCACTTTAAAAAT
The DNA here is from genome assembly GCA_007258455.2 of Sequoia sempervirens. NCBI lineage: Eukaryota > Viridiplantae > Streptophyta > Pinopsida > Cupressales > Cupressaceae > Sequoia > Sequoia sempervirens. The sequence goes on from VDFB02000008.1 coordinate 251,071,073, forward strand.
AGTTTTCTTCATGCTTCCTTTGAAAAATTCAATCCATATTGCAAATTGAAACGTTTTGTTCCTCCAAACAAGCACAACAATAACACAATTTCACTTCAAAAATAGTGTAGATGATGCTCCCTTTGATAAAATCAACCAAAAATCAAATTCACCACCTGTAAATACAATAACTTATGAAAAATAATTCATTTTTAGTGCTCTCGGCCATACATATGAGGTTGCATAGTTGCATATTTGACAGTAATTTTGCACAGTGTTTTTAAATCAAATAAACGGGATCTCGTTTATAAAACAGGATCCCGCTTATTATAAAACGGGATCCCGATTATAAAACGGGATCCTGGTTATTAATAAGCGGGATCACGCTCTATAATCGAGATCCCGTTCACCGACATTGAATGTCGGAGCCGTTGTAAATGGAACGGGATCCTGTTCCATTTACAATGGTCGAAATGTTGTTGGATGGGAATGGGATCCCGATTATAGCACGGGATCCCGTTTTTTTAAATTTGAATTTTGTTTTGCATTGTGGGCAGGTTTTTGCCAAGGTTTTTGGTTCGAGAAAAGCATTGGAAGTCCAAACCTAGGCCTTCAACCTGGTTTGACCTGCAAGTTGAAGGCCCTAACAATGTCAAAGAAAAATACCGACTTTGGGCATATGGCTAACGACCTTTTTTGCAAAATTTTCTGACGAAATTAAAACCCATTTTAGATGAAACAATGCAGATTCTAAATATGCAATTTGTTTTGCAATTGAATTATTTTTTCTATTTTTCAATTAATTTGTAATAAAATTGGTCCATAAACTTTAAATATCAGAGTTTTTTACTATTTTAATAACTTTTGATCAACATAACATTTTGACAAACGGATTGCACGAGAGAAAAATTCAGACAATTCTTTTCAATTTGAAAAAAAAATTAGAAAATGATAAGTTTAGGTCATCTTATGCATGTTGTACATGACAATTTTTCAAAATGACAAATCTGCCTAATAAAAATTAACAAAAAAAAAAAATTCAATAAAAAATTACAAAAAAATATCAAGAGCAAGCTTCAATGAGTCATAAAACTTTTCCCAAAAGGATTTAGAAAAATACAATAATTTAAGTCAAAATATGGATGTCATACACATGCATGGTATGGTAAAAAAAAAATGACTTTTAAACAATGGTTTTAGAAATGCCTATTAAAACTCAATTTTTACAATATGGGTATTGAAATAAATTACATATTTGGAAACTAGACTCCGAGCACTACATTTTATGATTAGTGACTTTTTTAAAAATTTCATTCTAAGTGCTTCAAATTTTAAGGTGAAATGTGTCAAATACTGAAAATCAGGGAAAACACTTCAACTTCTTCACTTCTTGGGGATGGTGGATGAGATTGGGGGTGTGATCCCAAAATATATTTTCACAATAGTACTTACATTGAAATCATAAGGGATTTTAGCCCCTTTTTTTTCCAATTCAAGCATGTATAGTGAGGGGTTGAGTCTCATCATGATATTGATAATCTTATGATTCTCTGGATTTTGAACCATTTCGGTGATTTCCTCATGTGACATTCCAAAGGTAAGATCTTTTTGGCTTTCCTCTTGTGGATTTTGTGATGATGAGGGAAAGTTAGTTAAAAGATTGCTTGGTTCAATGGGATTCATTTCGAAGTTTGTTTGGCTTAGGTCACTTGAAGTGGGTGTTTCTTTGTTGGCTTCCATGTTCTTCTTGTGTTGAGATCTAGTTTGCACCATAAAATAGGGATCAATTTTTCAAGAATATTGGGAGATGAATCTCTAATCTTTTGGATTGATATATCTTTAGGTACAAACGAGAGAATTTGAGGATGTTTTTAAGGATCAAAGGGTGAAAATGATATGGATGTAAGATGGATGCTTGATGGATGATTGGAACTCTTTAGAAAATCTTGAAGGGTATGTTAAACTTTAGGACTTGATTTAGGATTGATTTGTTTTGGATTCGGATTTTGGTGAACTCGTGAACTCTAAGATGTTGGATGTTGTCCTAGAGTTAAATTGTTCATAAGATGCTAATTTGTCTAGGTGTGAGAAGAAGGATTCATCTAAACACTCCTATCCAAACAAGATGATATTGATAATGAACTCCTAAATCCCAAGATGTTGGATGTTATCAAGGGATGAATTTGTTCACAGGTTTTGATAATTTGATCAAATATGTGGAGAAGGATGCATCTACAGACATTCAATCAAACAAGGTGATTTGGGATTGATTTCAAATGATTTGCCCAAAGTTTGACATGAAGGATTTTTTCAAGATTTTCGAAGAGTTGATGATGAGATGTTTTTTATTTTGATGTTCAAAGATGGATGAAGGTTTGATTTTGATCCTAGGATGTACCTAAAAAAGAACACTTGTTTACTAGACCTCAGTATTGAATAACATACGATACTTCTAAGGACCTTTATAACTGAGAAGTGGTTCAAACTGAGCATACATTTCTGGATTGTTCAAAGGAATGAGTCTATAGAACCTTGTGAATTTTTTTCTTATTTTGATGTGTTGCTTTTGATTGCACTTCCTAATATATTTCTTGATGACCTTTCAAGTGTGACTCTTAAATTTTGAACTTTGACTCAAGGACCTTCATTTTGGGATTTTGACTTTCTTGGAAATCATGAGGATTTAACACATGTGTGAGAGCCAATTTTGTTATCTTTTCTTAGTGATTTTGTTTTACCACAAACACTTCTTTGATTAAATTTCCAAACTAGATGTCCAATGTCTCAATTTTTTCAAATCCCACAAGGTATGTTGTGTGGAAATTTGATGAAGTCAAGGCAAGGGTTACCTATTGTTTAACTTTAGTAGGAAAATTGAGATGTAAATCCAAGTGTTTAGAAACCTCTAAGGATAAAATCCCAAGGGCAAGCAATAACACATGAATTTGGTCAATTGTATTTGCTTCCTAAAGGGTTTGAAGTTTTGATGATGATGTTTAAATGTTTGTTTCCAAATGTTTTCAAACAAGCAAGGCATTTTGACTCACAAGCAATATAACATCCTAGCTTAATTGGTACATTTTTCTTGGTGGGCTTGCCTCATGCCCTTCATAGTAGAAGAGATGATTTTACATGCAACCAAGGAAAAAATATAAAGGTATGTTAAGAATAAAGTCTTAACCTCTATATTTTAACCAAGATCAGACATGGCAAGTAACTTCTTGGAATCTAAGTTCCAATGCACCACTTTGATAAACTCATTGGATGGACTAGTTGGCTACTACAAACAAGGTTCTTAATGACGGGACATTGAGGAGATGGCACCTTGTGAGCATCCAACAAGCCACTAAAGGCTTTAATCAATCCTACTAGGGGCGCTTATACTTTTTACGATAGTACCCCGTTCTGAAAGACACTGTATGACTAAGGCCTACATACCATGAGGACTTGACAGTTTAGTCCTATCCATTTATATACTGACCTAAATGAAAAATCGGTTGGAGTCATCTTTGAGTTCTCCTTTTGGATGTGTCTCTTAGGTAGGCCCCTCTAAAGGTAAACAACAGTGAGCAAGCACATCCGTAGTTCGATTGACCTTCATTTAGAAACAAAGGGAGAACACACACGATATACCTAACTCACACTCACAAAGTTTGTTGTTCAATTTTAAACCCAAAATGAAGTGTGGAGGTAATCACTTTATCCCACCCTAAGATCACCAAAAAGGCCTTTTGATTCTCAAGATCGCTGTGAAGCACAAGAGAAGCACATACGTTCTTTTTGATGATGTTAGTTTAAGTAAGCAATCATAAAAACAAAGTTACACATGTTCATTTTAAGTCCACAAAGCAATGATTTGGATTCGTTTTAAAGCACCAAAGTAAGTGTAACAATTTTCCTTGTTCGATTATTAAACCAAAAACAAACTCTAGTAAATTTGAGTCCTAATGTTCTTTTTAAGCCTTTTTGTAACAAGAGTTTAAAAGGTTATTTTTAAAGCCCAAAATAAAATTAGTAAGTCCTATCATAAAAAGATAACAATTTTTTCCTTAAGAAAAATAGTGAATCCTCTAAGAGTGTTAAAAAAACACTAGAGTGTTTAAAAACACTTATTTTTTATGAAATGACATCATCATGTTTCCTTTCCTTTTTCGTCTTTGATCGATCCAACCTACAAGAGAGTTAGTTAGATTCTACAAAAACAAAGGTCAAAAAAGCAGAAAACAGACAAAAGAACCATAATTTGAAAAAAAAGCACATGCTACAAATAAAATTTCACTTTATACTCCCCTCCAGCGATGCAATCCATGAAGGCATCGTAGTTTGAATTCACCAACGGTGCTATATAGCACCGCTTACCAGTCAGCGTCGCTCTGTAACCAAACCAATGAGCATGAAGGCGTCGCCCTTTTGGTCAGCGGTGCAGTTTAGGTTTTTGAAAGATTCTTGCAGGTCATATAGGTTTAGTGTCGCAATTTAGAATTCAAAATTTTGGGCAGGAAGTCAGAGGCGTCATATTTTGGAGTTTTAGCGGTTCTATATAGCGACATTGGAGAACCAATGGTGTTGAACAACAATGTTGAGCTTCCAATGGCAGAGTTTTTCTGTAGACAAAGAAAAACATGGATTTTTTGACAAAAACATGATTAGAAAACAAGATTGAGCCCTCCTTCTAACACCAAAATGTGAACCTAGATCCTATACCTACAATAGCACAAGAAACAAACAACAAATTAGATCGAATGCAAGCTAGAATATAGATTCCTCAAGAAATTGATTTAAATTGTAAAAGGGAAAGGAAATGAGATGAAGAACACAAGAAACTTAAAACATATCAAATCCTATTCTAAAGCAAAGCAAACTCTAAATATCTTGAGGGAATTGGTGCCAATTTGATGTGAAAATTGGCCCTTTCCCAACTCCAATGATGCAATGGTGATTTGATGATGAAAATTGATCCACTTTGATGAAGAGTGATGAATGTTCGAAGATGAAAATCTGCATAACCTAGCTATAACTCAAAAGTATGGATGAAGATTGCTTAAAGATTTGAGTATAGTAAGTTTACTCAAGTTGTGGATACCAAATACAATAGAGGAGCTCTCTATTTATAGAATGACAAGTTGAAAGAATGCCCAAAATAGAGCAATGTGGGACTAAATTTCATCCAATGGCAAAGTGCCACTTGTCCAAATGTGAATGGGCCAAGGATGTGCAAGTTTGATGAATGTGCCAATAAATGCCAATATTTGAATTTTGAAATTGTATTAATGGCAAGATGGAGGGAGAATCAAATGGAGTTATGGCCACTTGGCTCAATGCAAAATGACTTGTAAGAGGGAGTGAATGCCTTGTTGGAAAGACAAAGTCAACTTAGATTTGAATTTCAAACTTGAAGAATATTCCTCCTTTATGCCATGTTGAAGATAAATAGAGATTTAATAAATCAAATAACTCTATTTTCATGTGCAAGTGGCAAAAGATGGAGGATGGGACATGAGAAGAGATTAAATTAATCAAGGTTAATTAATTTAATGAAGGATTAAATGATGTGACCTATTTGACTTAAATTTATGGATTGATTTAAATCAAATATGAGAAGAATTATGATTTAAAGATTAAATAAAGGGTTTTGATTTATTTAACCAAGGGGATGAAGGTAGATTAAATTAAATAAGGTTTAGTTTACTCAATTTAATGGATGAACTTTTGAGATTTAATTAAATAAAATTAATTATTCAATTAAATAGGGATAATTAGATTAGACTGATTGATTTAATTATTGAGAAAGGATCACTTAATTAGATAATTGATTTATTTAATTAAAAGAGAAATATTGATGAATTTAATCAAATAAAGGCATTTGATTAAATGGTTAGACCGAAGGATGATTCAGGATGAAGCGATGTTAGTGATCAGGATCAGATGTCCAATGTCAATTAGTACATTTTACGCGTCTACACAAATATAAAACTAAATATGGGTTTCTAGCAAGGCCACAAAAAACCACAACTATAGAATAGGATATTGTCTACTCCGAAGTAGGGCATTATTATAGGAAACAAAAGGTTTGAATTAGTAGCCTTCTCAGCAAATCAATTGAGTGAAAATTTACTCTGGATGTTTGCTCTCTTTATAAAATAATGCACTGGACAATTGCCTTGTCATCTAATCGATAATAATCTAATGCATTCACTACGCATACAAAGGATAGCTTCCTGAAATCAGAAACCATCTCCAGATTAAAGCAACCCAACATGTTCAAACATGTGAGAGACTTGAGCTGACCGAAATCATTAGAAACCATCTCCATACTAGAGCATCAATACATGATCCTGGAAATGTGAGAGACTTGAGCTGGCCGAATGCTTTAGGAAGTTTTGAGATTCTTGAGCAAAATGATATATCTAGCATCTTCAGATGACTCAACTAACTGAATGACTACAGAAGGCTATCTAAACATTCAGATCTACTTATATCTAGCTCTTCCAAATGACTAAGCAAGCCGAAGCTATTTGGAAGGCATTCTAATCCACTTCCCCTTATATTCACCATTTTCAATGCAAAGACATTGTCAAAGCTTTCTAGCAACACAAAACCTGGAGATTGACTGACAACAACAAAAATTGAAGAATTTGTAATAGCAGAAGCTTGCTACAGAGGAGGTTGCTTCAAATCTCCATCACCTACACTTGTTATATCATGAATTTTGGACATTTTCTTCTCCTTGTTCTTTGATGTAAGCCTTAGAAAATACTTTTGGGCATGGCTAGCTACTTGAGTTGGTGTCCTTGAGATTACAAAGTTTCTTGAAATACTTCTCCAATCACCTCTTCCATACTTATCGAGACCCATCAAAAACAACCTGCATCACAGACACAAACAAGAAAATTAACTTTGGTCTGTTACCCCAACATACATCTATTTATCTAATGAAGTGTGCCTCAGCTTTGAGTACATGTAAATCAGAAATGCCTTTATTTTTTAAACACAAATCGTTCATTTAATAGATAAAAACACTAATGTTTTTAAATGAAATAAAACACAACATAAAATGATCTGCCACATGCAGATTCCGAAATAAAACACTCACTAGAACCATCACAAAATATTACAGAACTATATATCAAAACATGAATTTCTTTGATGCTTCTTGGTGAGGAGGTTAAAAATATTGTATTATACAGTTATTTTGTGCTTGTACTTTGAAAAATATAAGTAAATGCATTGTAGTATGAAATGTATGATTGGTGTTACGAACAAAGATAAACATAATGTAAGAAGGAAGTAGATGTGAATCAAAGGATTTATATGCCACATAATGGAATGTTGATGGAGTGGGGTGATTGCTGCATACATAAAACCTGCACATCATGGAAAATAGTAATTGTGTTATGTCAATAATTTTATTGTTGGGTAAGCCATACAAAAGTAATTCAAAAATGGAAAATATATTGAAATTATGTAATTTAGTTATGATATTGAATTTGACCTCAACTTCTATGGTGAATACTGTTTTAGATTGTTTGAGACAATTGTCATTTTTTTTTATTGGATGAATGGGTGTGCTATGTCAATACTTTTATTGTTGGGTAAGCCATACAAAATTAATTCAAAAATGGAAAATATATTGAAATTATGTAATTTAGTTATGATCTTGAATTTGACCTCAACTTCTATGGTGAATATTGTTTTAGATTGTTTGAGACAATTCTCTTCTTTTTTTTTATTGGATAAATGGGTGACCATCTTTGGCTAAGCCACCAAGATCTGGGGTTGACTCTAAATTAAAAGATGGGTCCATGTTATTTAGTAGCATTCGAGAAGTCAACTTGGACGGGGTGACATCCTTAGCAAGAGGTCAATGTCTAAGGACATCTCTTCCTGAGTGCATATAATATATATGTGGTTTAGTTGTGGTTATGAATTGAACTTCTATGATTTATTTTGTTGTTGGAGGTTTTTGAATGTGATACAATATTATGTTATTGTTAACAAAATATTGGTATTAAGGTAAATGTAAATTTTGAGGTCATGGCCAAACTAGACAGCAAGCTGATAAGTGTACAAAGGGATTTAATTACATTATTTATAAATATTGTTTAAATTTTGCACCCCTGGGTTTTGGCCGCATTACCAAGCTTGGGAGTAAATCCAATGGTGTTGATAATACTCTATGTCATGTGTCATCTAAGCAAAAATAATCTCAACCCTTCAAGTTTTCTGGGGTTTTACCTTTTGTCGCCTGGGATCTAAACTTGATTGTAGGCCTTGTTTGTTAAGCTATTTTTTCATGATAGTTATTCATTCAGAGTTGCCTTTCAAATGTTAAAATATATTTTATTTTAAAAAGTATATTATAGATCAGATATATATTTTACTATGATATAATATAATTTGAATATCTGTTAAAAAATTTCCCCATCATGTGATACGATATCCTAAAGTTTTCATTGCATTCAATGGTAAAAAATGTTAAATACAATGATACAACCATCAAATTTAGCCCCTGGACTGTTATCCAATTGGCAGGAGTTTGATTCTTTTGATTCAAAACATATCGGTAATCTAAATAAAATTTAATCCATGGGTGGTACACGATAACATGGAATACACACTTATTGAGTGTACAAAGCTGAGCTTTATCTTGTATGCTTAATTTGGTTTGCTGAAATATAGTTTTGTGTATTTGGGGTTGCCTTGTGAGGTCAAATCTTCCTTATGTATAGGAAAGGAATTATTGATTGCACTTCTTGCCCTCTCTTAAAAATGAGGATAGGTACAGAGAAGGGTATTTTTGTTACCTTTTGAATATTTGGATGGCAAGAAAGAACCATTTGCAACATTGACACTCCATTCTTTTGTGGACTTTTAACACTTATAGTTGATTTCTAAATTTATGTGGGCTTCAATATTTTTGTAATATTCACCTTACTGTCCCGTATTGTAATGAACTTATGCCTTCATCTATGGAGTAGTATTTCTCTTAGAAGCCATTTCCGAGGGATTTATGCTGCTCCAAAGTTATCTTGGGAGGCACACCGAGTCTTACCTGAGTGTGGACTGCATTACTTTTTTCTGTTTTAACCTTGCTCATTATTGTATTAATTTTTCCACCTTGATTGATGAACTAACAATAGGTTTCTGCATCCTAAACCAGAAATCAAAATTTTAATCCGTGTACAAATCTCACATTTTTTACCATGCTGATTTTCTTTGAATAAATTCTCTAGAAATGCAATTCTCTTCTCATGCAATTAATTTTTTTTTTTGTTTAATGGTGCTCTTAAATCATTACAACAACTCTTTTCAAGAAGCCTCAAAACTTGCAATATTATTTAACACAATAAACAAATTGATATATAATTGAATCCTTTAAAATTTTATTGTGAAGTTTTAGGGTTTAGCTACATAACTAAAAAAAATTACACACTTAAATTGTGGCCTTAAATCACACTCATCAACTATCCGAGAGAACTGCCAAGATACATTCAACATAATAGTTATAGACCTATGATGCATATCACAATGCCTATTGGCCTTAATTAATCCAGACAAAAAGACCATACAAAATGACAAAGGTTGGACCAAGATACTATCACGAGATGCTCTCCCCGTTGTCCCAAAGCATTGGATTGATTATAAGCCCTTCCCTCATAATTCATGCTGGCCAAGCATCTTTCCTATTTCTGTCAAACGTTCCTCTCCTTTTACTTTTTCTGTTCTCCATTCCCTCCTCTAGATTTCCCTTCCAGAGCCATTCAGAATTCCTGAAATACAGTTCAAACTTCAATGTCACAACACCTTCATGATATTATAAAATAGGGTTTGAACAGATATCCAATCAGTATATTCACACAATAATGCATGTCTCATAGTCCAACTGATTTTTAAAGTCAAGAGGATGGTCTAGAGCTCCAAAAGTAGTTTTTAGAAACTGAGAATGAAAACTGATCCCTGCTTATTAGAGCAGGTCTGACATACTGCATCTTGTTTTTGTGCAAGCCCATGCATACAGACTGCTTCATTTAGCATCATCTATAATCTCTGCAAGAATATTTCTTAAAATGATGAAACCAGTTCACATCTCTTGCAACAATCTTGAAGATAAACTTGGTTGCAATTTGGCTGTCAACAGATGCTAAAAGATTCTTGACAACTCTAATAGTTGTTCCAGAGGGTGTGTTTCACAGTCCAAATGCGATTGCCAACATCTCACTATGGTGGCAGAGGAATAAATTGTTCTCCTCCTTGTCCACATCATTCAAAAAAAATTCTAGAATCTGGAGAATTCACTTCTTCCTTCATCTCCCAAGAGAATTTCTCTGAATTTTCACAGATCTCCTGTGTCCATGGATGATATATGTCTCCTACATAAAAAGCATGTACTGTTTTATCTACTTCAATCCAAGTGCAGCCAGGTGGCTTTTCAATTCATCTATCTTTCATCAATCTCCTTACCTTTTGAACCTCACCACACTTGCCCTCTTCTGCATACATGTTTGACAGAAGAACATAAGTTGCAGAATTTTTAGGATTTAGTTCAAGAAGGAGAGTTGATGCAAATACTCCTATATCTATGTTCTTATGTGCTCTACAGGCACCAAGCAAACACATCCACACAAACACCACAGGTTTAATTGACATTTTGATGATAAGGTTTAGAGTTTCCTCAAGATACCCAGCACGGCCGAAAAGGTCAACCATGCACACATAATGATCAATTGTAGGTGTAATGCAATAAGAGTCGCTCATGTCTTTTAAGTATTTACAGCCCTCGTCCACTAAACCTGCATTAAGTGCTTGCAAATAAAACACAAGCAAAGCTTATATGGTTAGGATATTTTCCAGAGTGCTTCATTAGTTCAAAGAGTCTAAGAGCATCCTTGCAAAAGCCATTTTGTGCGTATCCTGTGATAATTGTATTCCATGAGATCACATTTCCATGGGACATTTTGTCAAACAGCTCACGTGCCTTTTGTATGCTTCCACACTTTGCATACATGTCTATCAGGGTATTCACAACTATGACATCTGAACAAAATTCACTTTCGATTATGTTTTGATGGATGTCAATACCCTGTTCTAAAACTCCAATTTTTGCGCAGGCTGCGAGGATGCTAGCAAAGGTTGTGGAGTTTGGCTTTATACCAGCCAATTCCATTTGCTTAAAAGTTTCCGAGGCCTCTTCGACAATCCCGTTTTGGACATATCCTGCAATCATCACAGTCCATGAGATCACATTTCTTTGAGGCATTTCTTTGAAAATATTTGAAGCTTTGGCAAGAATACCATTTTGTAAATACCCTGCAAGCATCACATTCCATGATACTGCATCTCGTTGAGACATTTTATCAAACAGTTCACAAGCCTTATCTATGCTTCCAGATTTTGTATACATGTCTATCAGTGCATTAACAACTGCGACTCCTGACAAAAAGCCACTTTCAATTACTCTCTGATGAATAGCCTTACCCTGTTCCAAAGCTCCCATTTTGGCACAAGCCAGGCGGGTGCTTGCAAAGGTTGTGGGGTTCGGCTTTACACCTGCCAAAAACATTTGTTTAAAAGTTTCTAAGGCCTCTTGAAGAAAACCGTTTTGTACATATCCCATAATCATTGCAGTCCACAAAACCACATTGCGATATGGCATTTTATCAAACAGCTCACTTGCCTTCTGTATGCTACCACATTTTCCATACATGTCGATCAGGGAACTTACAACTACTACCTATATCAGACAAAAATCTGCTTTTGACTATGCTAGGATGGATACCCATACCCTGTTCCAAAGCTCCCATTTTAGTGCAGGCTGACAAAAATCTCCCAAGTGTAGAAGACGCATCTTGGATCAGGCTGGATACGATTCCATTTGAAAATTTGAACAATCACAATAAGATTCCAAGTCTCTGTACATGACCAGTAATCTGTTTCTCTTACAAATTGATGCTTGAGTGGCACCATGTTTGAACGTGGAAAGCCCAAAAACATTACTTAAATTCTATAAATGTAATACGTAACAGGTGGTTAGCATAAAAAATCTATTCCATAGCTATATACATGAGTGAATATTCCAAGAGAGGCGACACGTTAGTTTGAATTACCTAGAGACATCGATTTAAAAACAGTAGTTTCAAACAACATGCTCAGCGGTATTGTTTCTGCTAATTTAACAGTAAACATTTCGAATCTAAGGTTTCTGAACTTGGGTAACAATCGTCTGCAAGGTCACATGCTAGGATTCCAATATTCTATCCGCGGAAATATTAACGGTAAATAGTGATTTGTATCCGCAATTTTTTTCCGCCTGATTTTGCAATTTTCCGGTGGAATTTCTCAGGCGTGAGACAATTCCGGTGGGCAAAGCCCACAATAAATAGCCTATCGGCTAACTATCGGCTAAATATATGCAATAAAGTAAACCATATTTTACCTTAATTGACCTTCTACACCTCTTCGGCGTACCCATTGCACACCAAGTTGCGATTGCTAGTCATTCTACTACAATTTTTTTGAGCTGATTTCAGAAAGATGGGGGACGATCAAAATGAAGCCCATCTAACTCTGGGAGATTTGCCAGAAAATTGCCTGTCAAGGGTTTTTGAATTTACAACACCAAAAGATGTCTGCAGGCTCTCAGTTCTCTGTCTGCTGGAAATTCAGATTCTGTATGGGAGAAAATGCTTCCACCTCATTACAGAGATCTCCTTGCGAGAGCTTCCAAACCTCCGCAATATAATTCAAAGAAAGAATTATATTTCAGCCTCTGTGAACCAATTTCCGTCCACGAGGGAACCAAGGTATGAAGGGCTTTTTAAATACATTGTTTGTAATTGTTTTTAGTAGGTAAGCTTCCCTTTCTGTGGAATCTACGGAAGAGTAATTGCCTTCTTCCCACGGGGCGTAGGTGATAGGTGGACACCATTTTCACAATTTTATGCGCAAGGGAAAAATTAGGTGTTTGGCACCTTTTTCATTATAGAAATGTGTTTTTTTTTTAAATGAAGTTTTTTTTCTCTCTTTTGGGAAGTCCTTGGGCTCCTAGGTTTAGCCCAGGTTTGCCTTCGGTACCCTTCGGCTCCCAAGGTTTCCTGCGGGTTCTATAAAAAACTCAAAGCCGTCTCGGCCCCTGATCAATATGGGTATGAGGGGTTTTGGGAGAAGCCAGTAACACTGGCTGAAAACAACATAAGCTGCATATTGGTCCTCCCATATACTGCATAGAGTTTCTGCCTTGCCGCTTGATTCCCAGGCAGAGTGTTTCATGCAACAGCTGAGAACTATAATAATAGGTTGGTAGTCGACCATATATTTTATCCTTAATAAATCAGTTAAGGTTTGTTGCAACTGAAAGGATGTAAGGGGATTTATCTATACGATCGCTGCAACCCAAATATTGTTGGCTGATATTTGACTTGAAATGGTGTACCAGGAAAGAATTCTAGAATAAACTTGTCAACTTCAGCAGTCTTAGATCCCCTAGGGTTTTTGCTTACCTTTCACACATTTTATGGTTGGCTAATTCAGAGATTCTCATTCTGAACATCTTATTTTATAATTCTGACAGGAGTGTTTCAATTTGGCAATGACCTGGGTGTAATTAATTTGGAAGTTCTATCTATAAGCCACAGGAAGACTATTTCAGAGATTCTTAATTAGAACATCTGATTTTTTTAATTTTTAAATGAATGTTTCATTTGACAATGAAGATGTTTTGAATCGTTGATCAATTCAGAAGTTCTGGTTAGACAAAGCTACTGGAAAACCATGCTTTATGTTGTCTGCAAGAGGTTTGAATATAGCTTGGGTAAATGATAATCAATACTGGCATTGGATTTCAACAGGTGGCTCCAGGTAAACTAGTCTTTAGCTGTTGAATTCTTTCAATGTTTTATGTTCAGGTGAACTTGAAAATTATGGTCAAACTAAGCTAAAAAAAATGTTTCTACTTTCGACTGCAGTTTTGAGGAAGTAGCTGAACTAATTGAAGTGTGCTGGTTTGACGTGCATGGCATATTTGACTGCAAACTTCTGCCTCCTGGTTTAGCTTATACTGTCTCATTCAAACTGAAATTCCACATGAGCTATGGATGGGGTGTTAAACCAGTCGAATTTTCAGTTAAACCTTCTTGGGGACATGAACAGAAATCTGCTCGGTTTTTTCAGGACACTGAGAACTCTGTTGATAATGAAGGATACTAAATGGGTTGGATGGAGTTTGATGCAGGTGAATTTGTTGTGGAAGAAAACGAGGATGGTCCAAAGGAAGTGGATTTTCGCATGAGTGAATGGCATGGACATTGGAAAGGTAGACCCCTTTTAGAAGGGGTTAAGATTCAGCCTAGTTTTCTGGTTAGAGAAAGATACAATGTTCAGAAAGAATAGTATTGAGTTTGAAGCCTTTGGCTGTGATCTCAGTTTTCCAGTATTTGTTTTCACAAGAAAGGATTTGTACGAAGATGCTCTTGGCCTGTCTATGTACGTTTTCTAGTTTTCATGGTTCTAAGTATGTTTATATTTGTGAGGACGAAATATCGAGCTATCTAAACTTGGTTAATGAGATCCTCTAAATTCTGGGTTTTCAATTAATATGATACCATCCAGCAGAAGAATTGTACTGAGCTTAGGATAAGTATGCTATGAATAAAAGGTCAAGTGTTTCTCATTTATTTTTACTCCACATTGTTCAGTATGTTTACTTTCATTTTATTTCTATTCAAGATCTTTAACAGTCTGATTTACAAATGATGAAACCTTTGTCCTATCATCTGCCGAAACAAAATCATAAGATTTGGAGAGAAAACATTTTTGTTTATATTCTCTGGTATATAAAGTCGCTGTTCAATTGGAACATAGATACTTACAAAAACTAAAAATAAGAATTATTCACGTGCTTTGCACGGATACATTATTTATTTACAAGTAAAAGCAATGTAAATATATCAAGGTTAATCATTTGTACTGTTCAGCTTAGTTTGCCTTTCTACAATTGTATAATTAGTGGCTCTTTCTTCTGAAATTTCGGACTCTATTATTTACTTGTCTTCTCCTTTCTGACTAATTTTTCCAGTATACACAGATTATTGACAGACAAATGAAACTTCTCCGAGTGATTCCATTTTGACACTGAATTGGAGGTGAGAAATATGCAACTTTTTCATAATGCAAAGAGATTGTTATATGCTCCCTGATTCTAGAAAAGAGGTGAGAGTAGAACATGATGTTGTTATGTACTGAATAATTGTTGCATCTCATCATTATGTTGTAGATTCAGATTCTCCAGATTTTTCGTATGACTTACCTGGGATTCCTCCATGATATATGCTTCTAATCCTTTTAGCCTTTGAGATTTGTTGAAAACTCTCTTATCCGGACACTATATTTTGTAGTACCTCTGGGGTATTATGACATCAGTTTAGGTAAGTACTGGCTGCAAGCTTACCAAGCCTATGCAGATTGCAAGGAAAATGTAGTGCAATGTAGAGATGGCTATGGACAAACTCATGATCCTAAAAAAACTAAGGCAAGTTAATATCAGCTCTCCAATTGTTAAAAATTGTAAAATGGAGTTGTTGGTTATACTCTGTTCAGTGATAAATTTATATTTGAATACTAAACTTAGTTTGAACAGCCATCCTATTTTACAAGAATTTAGGGATGTGCTTCCCGATGAATTGCCTGGGATGCCCGTAAAAAGGGCAGTGGACTTTAATATAGAATTGATACTTGAGTCTGCTACAAGGTGATTGTGACTAATCTACAAGAGTTAACAAAATTGCAACATGAATGTCGTTAGTTTTAACTTGTCTTACCTCATCTTTATTTTTTGATTTATCACGGAGGGGATCAACACAAGTAGTCAGTATTTTCAAATTTGAGTACCATTGAATTATCTGTCTACCACAGGAACCTTAACACTCATGATATCCTTTGATTTCATTCGCTAAAATGTGTTTGTGTGCTTCTTCAAGTGGATCAATATTGTTCTCTTGTTTTTTAATTTTCAAACCCATTAATTCTTTTTAACCATGTGATTCATCCTTTCCTCAAGATACATGTCCAACTTTATAAGCAACTTAGGACACACATCCTTCCCTTGCTCAATTGTGTTTTGAGGCTGGCACTCATTGTGTAAATATATTTCATCAAATGTGGGTGGGAATGCAAGAATTAACAAATCATGATTCAATTTCTTGATTGCTCCAAGAATATCCAATTCAAACTAGGCATGGTTGGTTGGCAAGGTTTAGATGTTGGATTCAAGTGTTGATGGCTCTCTTTAGTGTCATTTGTTGATATTTTTTCATTTGATTAAGTAGTGATCATATTGTCATGCTTTCTATCACACACATATGTGTCTCTCTTAGAATTAGTGTAGGTAAGTCAATGTTGTCATCTTCTATTATGAATGCATGTGTATTTAATGTAGCATCTTATCCTTCCAAAATATATCCATGACTACTCATATTTACCTTAATTTAATTATTTTTAGTTGTTCCTCTCTTAGTGCCAACTTCCTTGGCTGGTCATATGATTTCAGCATCAGATTCATTGTTATCTTTTTAGGTAGACTAATCTATTTAACTCTCATGTTGGGCAATTGAGAAAACAACATGGCACAATAGTTCTCACTTGTTACTAAAGGAATTTCAAATGAGTTTTATTAGTTAATTAATTGATTCAGATGAGGTATCCCTTTGTCTTGGCTTTGGGTAGGTGATGGGCAAGTTTGTATAATTTAACTATTATAATTACATGATTCCAAGATCATTTGTGGTTACAAGTGTTAATAAGAGGATTGCATGTCATTTTTTGTTGATTAGTCAATTGATTTGGTTCAAGTGTAATATTCATTTGGATTTGTTTAAATGGGTATCTCATATGATTTAATTGGAAGTTGGTCTAATTTTGTCGTGGATGACAACCCATTGGTATTGTTGCATTCTATACACATTCCAATTTTGCTGATTTTTCAATTGATTTTGTTTTTGAGCTATAATATGTCTCACTATGCATTACTTGTTAGGTGTGATTATACCCCAACTAGTCCAAAACTAGGGCTCTTGAAGAAGCCATTTCCATATTGATCACTCTTTTCGAGTATCTTTGATGAGTGTAGCAAATGGAGGATCTAATCCCGACTAATAATGATTTAATATACTAGTATAACTGGGCCTCTGAATAACATTTACCTTTTCAAATTCATGATAAAACTAAATAAATTGGGCAATATATGTGCATTGGGTTGTTTCCTTGTTTTTGATAAGGAAAAGCAGGTTTTGTTGTTGTGAATTGCATGAAAGATTCTCATGGATCCATATTTTTCTTGAATAGTCTCAAGAAAATATTTTTCAAATCAACACACGCCTGTATGGAATTTGATGGAAAACTTGTATACTAGTGATAGGTTGCATCCCTAAATTTGTTAACAAATAATTGACAAGCAAGGTTCTCAAGGTTAATCTAGATATTTATCACTAAATTATTGTAAAGCTTTACATGTTCAAATGTATTTTGTCCAATTTTTAGGAAGAAAATGGAAAGCCACTTGTATGCATTCATGGGGATTTGGCAAAAACCACTAGGCATACACATAGGAATTTCCATTGGAATGGAATCACCTCTAATGTTATCTCATGAAAATTGTATAAATCAATAAACAAACTTAATCTAGAAACAAGTTTTTAGCATAACTTGAACAAATATTACTTGTACATATTTTGTTTTTTTGTGTGTGTGTGTGTTTTATATTCTTTTATTGTTTAATTTATATTATTTTGATGTTTTTTGATGATAAGTTTCATCAAGGTTCAAGGTAGTTAAACATATAGGAATAATTGTTTTTTTTTGTGAACAATATAATGTTTCACTTTGATGATCATCCTTCTAGTGTCTTTTCTTGTGATGTGGGTTTTGATATACCAATTTGTTGGAATGACAAAGATTCTTCTCTTTGGAAGGTGGCTAGCCTCAATAGTCCTCATATTTGTGAGGTTTACTAAAATATTTAAGTTGGAGAGTGCTTTGGCTAGTCCATTTAAGGGGCTACATGTAAAATACCAAAATTTATTCATAGAATTAGTGATTTAGAATAGCAAAATTATTCATTATTAGTCGATGTAAACCCTCTAGTTAAATTTTAAAATATTCTCATGATTTCCATTTCAAATTATCCAACCTCCTACAACTAGTTTCCAACATTAATTTGAATGTAAAATAAATCATGTAAAACAATATGATAACCTAATTGTTTCTAATATTAAAATTATGTAACTAGGTATACATAATCATTCACTTTGTTTTGCCTAATTTTGAAGGAATAACAATTATATTTTTTATGATAGCAAAAGATATGTGAAAAAATATTTTTTACGTTGCAGAAGTCAAAAAGTGACTTAATTTTTTTTCCTTATGTGAATAACAATTCATCACAAAATCCTAAAATAATTTTGATCTATCCTCAATATAAAAAAAATGCAAAAAAGAATGAGAGGAAAAGAGTAAAAGAAGATAAAATTATCTTCAAACATTACACTCATTATTTAGCAAATGGGTGGTGAATATGATGAAAACTATTGCTTGCTTGACTTGTTTCCCACAATCATAATGTATGAAATCTCAATCTCCAAAGGGTAAAGCCTAATTATATGAGATATCTTGAAGTTTTGTACAACACAAATGTGTTTAGGTTGACCACATGGAACACTTCTCCATTGGCAATACATCAATGATATGAAATTCACATCAATGAATTCAATATATAAAAATTAAGAAAAAAAATAGAGTTTGTAAAACACCATATAAATAAAATGTAAAAGTGGAGTAGAATTTTCTATATGTATTCAAAACCGGTTTATAAGAGTTTCTGGCCCTTACAAACAGTTCAATTTAGAAAGTGAATGTGAAAACTCGTATTTAAAAATCTCATACAAGACAATACAATAGAATGTAAAGGGTCATTTTGACTTAAACTTTGCATTTTATTCTTTCATTACATGTCATCTAAGAGTTGACATGCATATGCATGTAATGCCTCCTTGTGCACCTCTTGCCTCCCTCATCCTCCTTTGCATCTTAGTTCATCCACCAATCTTTGAAGGAGATATATGGCCCTTGTTCCCCTTGTCCTAAAATTGATCAATGTTTCTATGAAATTTCTTGAACCTCGTCATCATGTCTTGTTCACTTAATAGTAATGAAACATCCTAATTCTTGTACTTCATTGTTGCAAGCAAAAACATTATTCATACTAGTGACCTACAAAAAAGAGTACAAATTTGAGACCCACCTACATGTTTATACAGTTAAAAGATTAGAATCTTGCAGAAATTTCATATTACAAGAATTAAATAAGACACATTTCAACTATCACCACCATTTTGCAAGCATGTAAGCTAAAACTTTAGCTTGAAACATCAAGCTATGATCTTGAAATTTGTCAAGCTACAAGCCTGAAATAAGTACAAACAACATTTTCTAAGTGGTTCGAGGTTCAAGATATTGCAAGCAATTTGCATACAATTGAGGGTTGAGGTTCAATGTTGAGTTAGAAGTTGCAATTTTCATTTGACTTGAAGTTTGAGATTCTAATGAGAAATTTGAATTTCCATTGATTTGGAGTTTGGAATATTTTTGCATTTTATAACTTTGGTCTGTAATTTATGATTTTGGTTCAAAGTTTGAGTAATAGCTTGAAGTTTGGACTTTGGAGAAACTTTTCAATTTGCAATTTTAAGTTTGTAAGTTGCATTTTCAAAGCAAAGACTAGGCAAGACCTAGTTTGGGTTCATGAATTTGTGGACAAAATGCTTATCTTGCATTTATTACAAAGAGTCTAAATGATGATTTGGGGTTTGAAACCAAACTACAAATTATTGCTTGCAAAAACACTACCAAAGTTTAAATTTGTTTTAAAGAGATAATGTTGTACCATAGGCTCAAATGAAAGTAATCACACTTCAATTTTATGTTCCCCACCACACTTATGAACACTCCAACCTCTTCTAGGACCACTTTGATGCATACTTAAAACCCAAAACCTTAAACAAGCAACAATAATATTGACTTGAGTATGATTAGATGAAAAACACTAAACATGACCAAGACTAACAAAATAGGAAAAAAGAGGATGAAAGTATAAGCTACAAAATAAGGGTCGCTAAACTTTTAAGAAAAAATATAAGTGTATTGTGGATGCCACAACAAATTCAAAACTTGATGAGGGTAATTCACATATTTAAAAATAATTTGAAGTTTAATAAAATCAATTGAAAAAAGATGAAACATTAATTTATATTAATATAAAAATTTTAAAAATGTGCATGAAAATCATACTACACTTCCTTTATATGCAATATAATGATAATGATAATGAATTAGTGATATGATATTTTCACAATCCATCGTGAATGTATTTTGGTTGTTTTTGGATTTGATTGTGCAAGTTTTTCCATCAATGTTTCAGATCACACTCTGTGATCCATCATTAGGATGTAAAACAAGAGCATGAGGAGTAAAATACATTAATGATAATGAAATTTAAATAAAAAATAAATTCATGAAAAAAATAATAAAAGAAAGATTATTAAAAAAAACTAATGCAAAACATTTCTCTTCAAAGTATGCAACAACAGTAGAACTTAAATGAAAAAATAAGTCCATGAAAAAAATGACTTGTAAAGAAAAGTTCATTAATTTTTTTTAAAGCAAATTCAACATTTCTCTTCAGTATATTATTAGTTCATGTCGATAGGTAGGTTTACTATTGCATTCACTGAATTTTCTTTTGAAATAGTTGCTTGGCCAATAAAATTGTATTGTTTAAAATATTTTTGTCTTTTTCCTATAGTTGGGATTTAAGGACATATTTTTTGTGTTTGAAAATTATGATTTATCTCTTTTTCTATTGGTTGGAGTAGGTCTATTATTCATTTTTGTTTAAGTAAATTAGGAGAATAGGGGGACATTATATATTGTGGCAAATATTTAATCAGTGGATGCAAATTGTGCAAGCTTTGGCGGCGGGCTAATGGGTACTGAAGCAGTGAATGCATGTTTAGTGCATTAAATGCAAACTTTGTGAGATGTGTTGGACAACTGGTGGGTATACAAGCAATGAATGCATAGTTAATTAATGAAATCTTAGGCAAGTGTTGGGTTTTATTTGTGCTTATTCTCATTTGTTTGTTGTTTGTTGAAAATCTTGTGTGTTTTTAGCTCTAGGTTGCCCTCTTCGATGTTTGTTATTCTATGCAGTGCTTGAATGCGAGAGGAGCCGTAGGAATAGTGCACTACTGGTGAATGGCTCATATGTCTGTTTGTGATACTTGATAACTAGAAGTATTGCTCATTGTTATAGGAAAAACTAAATGGTTTGAGCAAGGTCTTGTCGATTGTGGAGGCATTGAATGCATTAACTATGTGTTTATTGCTTGAGTAGCCACCGGTCTATCAACAAAACTCACAAAACAAATTGTGTGAGATGTGTTGGAGGGCTAGTGGGTACACAAGCAGTGAATGCATAGTTAATTCATGAAATATCAGGTGAGTGTTGGGTTTTATTTGTTCTTATTCTCATTTGTTTATTGTTTGTTGAAAAGCTTGTGTGTTTTTAGCTCTAGGTTCTGCTCTTCCATGTTCGTTATTTTGTTCATCACTTGAACGCGGGAGGAGTTGTAGGAATAGCGCACTACTAGTAAGTGGTTTGCTTGTCTGTTTATGATACTTGATAACTAGAAGTATTGTTTGCTATTACAAGGGCTAACGGGGCAAGTGCGTATAGTAGATGACATATGCTATGTAACCAAAAAACATGGAACAATTGAAGCGAAGGAGTAGGTGACTAATGCAATAAACGAGAATTATCATGGAAAAATTGAATGCTTTGAGAAAGGTCTTGTTGATTGTGAAGCCATTGAATGCATTAACTATGTGTTCATTGCTTGAGTGGCCACTAGCCTAGCAACAAAGCTTGCAAAATTTGTATTTAATGTCTGAAAGTGTGCAAAAATTTATCACATTGCTCTATTTTTTTGCAAATTTTATCATGTGCTTTTTCCGTTCATGTTTAGAAATAACATATTATATGTCATGGACTGTGCTCATTTTTCTAATTTGTCCCTATAATAGTAACCATTGCTTGCAATTGGAGTCGAAGGAAAACATCTATATGATTGCAAATATACTTGGTTGTTGAACAAGGAACTGGAAGGTCAAATTCTTGAATCATTTTCCCCTTTGTTTCTAATGAATTTTAAGTCTTCCAATGTGCCTAAAAATTATTCCTCAGAAGAGTTGTGAACAATAAAGGAGAAGTCTGGTTCAAGAATCTGACTTACCAAATAGACAAATGAGCATAGTTAATGGTGTGCCATGTAATTCATAAACATGAAACTATTTTTTTGTCCAAAAGCAAGTTACTATTGCAATCGTTGAATTTGCTTTTGAAATAGTTGCTTGGCCAATCAAATTGTATTGTCTAAAATATTTTTCGTGTTTTTCCTATAGTTGGGACTTAATGACATATTTTTGGTGTTTGAAAATTATGTTTTATCTCTTTTTTATTGGTTGGAGTAGGTCTATTATTCACTTTCATATAAGTAAATTAGGAAAATCGGGGGACATTATATATTCTAGAAAATATTTAATCCTGAAGTAGTGAATGCATGTTTAATCCATTAAATGCAAATTGTGTGAGATGTGTTGGAGAGTTGGTGGGTATGCAAACAGTGAATGCATAGTTAATTCATGAAATCTCAGGCGAGTGTTGGGTTTTATTTGTGCTAATTCTCATTTTTTTATTGTTTATTGAAAAGCTTGTGTGTTTTTAACTCTCCATGTTCTTAATTCTAGGAAAAGTGCACTACTTCCTTAGCGGTTCATCTGTCTATTTATGATACTTGTTAACTAGAAGTATTGCTTGTTGTTATAAGGGCTAAGGGGACAAATAGGTACAGTAGATGAAATATGCTATGTAACCCATAAATGTGGAATAGTTGAGGCCAAGGAGTAGGTGACTATTGCAACAAAAGAGAATTATCACAAAAAAATCTAAATTCTTTGAGCAAGGCCTTGTCGACTGTGGAGGCATTCAATGTATTAACTATGTATTCATTGCTTGAGTAGCCACAAGCCTATCAACAAAGCTTGCAAAATTTGTATTTAATGTCTGAATGTTTGCAAAAAATTATCGCGTTGGTCTATTTTTTGCTTCTAGTGATTAAATATTTGCAAAATATATAATGTCCTCCTATTTTCATAATTTAATTTTGTGATAAGGAAAAAATACTTGCTAGAAAATGAGCAGCAAACAAAAAAAAAGTAAATAACAACTAAAAACACCCTACACCTCAAGATTTTCCTAAAGATTAATTTAACTAAGCAAACTGAAAGATTTCACCTTGTTGAGTTGTCCATTGGTTGGCCCTTCGATCTTTGATGTTTGTATGCTCCTTGGATGGCAAGATGCAAGCTATGAGATGAGATGAGGATGGAAAGATAAGTGGAAATGGATGCAAGAAAGCAAATTTGGCTAAGAATAGCTCAAGGAAAAAATTTGCAAGATTTTGGCTAGCATGAATGATCTCTCCCAAAATGAGAGAAAAGATGAGGTATTTATAGAGAATTTTAGATTCTCTAGAGAAATGGATAGTTGAGATTGATATTGAGCCACCAAGATCAAAATGTAGGGCTAAGGTGAGTTGATAACTCACAAGCCCTCACATCTTGACATGCGGCATGTGAGGTGGCTTGTAAGGGATGATGTGTACATGAGGTGGAAATAGGGTACATGACATGGAAGTACTACATAGTACCTTGGGATTGGACAAGATATCCTCATAAAGGAGGTCCTTATCCCCATGTGAGTGAGAGGACATGTGAGGAATTAAAAATTCCTCAAATATCCACATGGGGATGAGAAAAAAAAATTTAAATTCCAAGGAATGCATTGGGGGATTAAATGTGAATTAAAAATTCACATGGGGAATGGGGTGCCTTCTCCAAAAGGAGAAAGTCTTTAATGAATTTGACTTAGGACACATTCCATAAATGACATGGGGATTATGTTGACCTAATTAAGTGATTAAGGTTGTGCAAGTACTTGATTAGACTAATTAATGACAGATTAGAGGCAAGCAGGAAATTATGGAGGATGTTCACATGTGACTTGATGTGACAAGTCAAAGATCACATGGGAAAGAGAAAAATGAATTTAATATTCCTTGGAAGGATAAAAGGAATTAAAAATTCCTTGAGAGGTTGATTAGGCTAGTTAATGAAGGATTAGAGGAGGGTTAGGTGGTTAAGAGAGATTAGAGGCCAACTTGCAAAAGTTGGAGGATGTGACACATCCTAATCAAGGATTAGGCATGTGCACATCCCTAATGATGAGATTAGGAGAATAATTAGGATTAAGAAAAGGATGTGACATGTGAGGAATTAAATGTCATATTTATTTAATTCATTTGATGAAAAGAAGAATTAAAGAGATAAGGTATTTATTTATTAATTAAATACCTTAAGGATTTGGTAGAATTAAGGATATTAATTAAATAGTAGTGATATTACTTAATTAATGCAAATAAGGGATGGTTAGACGAAAATGAATAAATTTGGATAAATTAAGTGTCCAAATTTAGGTGTCTACATTTTCCCCCTCTTTGAGATGGTGTTATGAAGTAGCATCATTTTAAAGAATATTAAAACATAGAACCTAGAAGAAGATGGTTAGATTTGGGAAAGATGCCCCAATCATTCAAAGGAGTGACTGAGAAGGGGAAAAAATGATGAAAATTAGGGATGAAGGATGCCCCCTCGAGAGGACATGCAAGTTCAAGAGAACACAAGTGTTCTCTCGAAATGGATGAAATGATGAAAGGGGAGATGAGGAAGAGGATGTAAAGTGATGGATCAGAGGGGGTGAAAAGGTGGCAAGAGATTGGGAGGGGAAAGTGATGAAGGATGAATGGATGGGGGGATTTTGATAGATGAGAGGATGGAGATGAAATGCAATCCAAATGCAATTTTCCATCGTTAGGAGCACTAATTTTTGCCATAGCAGAAGACACGATACACCAAGGTATAAAGGACCAAGGCAGATTAGTGTCTAATGCATGAAACAAACACATCAAACAAGAAGACTATCCCAACACCCCAAAGTCGGGATGACCTTGGTCAGGCCAAGTATTAGGATAACCATAAGCACACAAGGATGCCCCAGCATAACACAATACCTCAGGGATCTTGGTTGGTACTACGTGGGACAACTGAGAAGACAACAACAAAGAAAAGATCAAGATACACCCCTATGTTGACTAGTCAAAGCACACTATGATATGATGGATCAAGGCAACCATGACAAGTGATGATAGGGAGCTCAAATGATAAAAAAAATCCAAAAGCATCAAAATATCACAATCAATTTCAAACGTCCTTTGCCATAGGATCAAGGGGTTGGATGGGATTGATGAGGTCTATTAGGAAGGATGCATCCTGTTGAGACTGATGATGGATATTAAATTGAAAGATTGATATGATGCAGGATATTCGGAACTGATTGGATCTAATGATACAAGTGGATCTCGTTTGTTAAGAACCAACTAGATAAGGGCATAGCTTGATGACACAACACAAGAGACATGACACAAGATAGGGTACTGACACATCCTAGCAACCTAGGGGCTCGGGAGTTGATCAAAGATTAGCCTTTCTTACGTGAAAGAGCAGAGCCCTCGTAGTTCAATAAAAGGCTAATGACAAACCATGATGGAGACTTCGATGGATGACAGGATGGAAAAAGAAGAAAGACCGATGATAGAAGATAAAGGATCAGATGGACAAAGCAGAAAGATCGATGATAGACGATAAAGGAGCAGACGAACAAAGTAGAAAGACTGATGATAGATGATAAAGGAGCCCCGGGGTGGATCAAATGATCAACCATGCCTACGTGAAAGTGTAGGGGAAACGTAGTTTGACAAAATGCCAAAGATAAAATATGATAAGATAACCCTAGATAAGGGGATAAAATGATGGGACCGATACGATGGGACAGGATAGACCTGTTAGATAGGATTAGAGGATGGTGACTACACAATGCTCAGGGATGGGATAGTAAAAGGAGGGGAAATTGAAAAGATGAATTGGGAGGATGATATGATGGAGAGATGAGGGATGAAAAAGGAGAGAAGATTGAAAAGATGTGCAAAAGAAGTAGAAGTGATGACGATAAGATAGATGGCATTGAATTGTGTGGGGAGTAGCCTATAGCTAGATACCAATGACAAGGGATTATGAGATGGGATGAGGATAGAGGATGGGGGGAGGAAAAGGATTGTTTGGATGGATTGGATAGAGGGATAAGGATTTGGATGAGGAAAAGGTTACTAGATGGATAGATGAAAACGGATGCTATGATGGAAGGATAGGAAGATAAGGATGGGGAGACGGATATAACGATAAGGAGATTAGGATAGGGAAATGGAAGGGATTGCTCTGATGGAATGAATGATGTCTCCAAGGACTATATCACCAAGGAAGATAAATTCCCTCACTCTAGATATTTCATGTGCGAGGAGGCATGAAGGATGCAATAGAGAAGGATAGGAAAATAAAGGAGTGAGATGGATAAAGATAGGATGTATGCTAAGAGGTGCCCAAAGCATGTTTATATGTTTGCCCCTATCATTATCAAGATCACAAGGAGGATGGAAGGATTGGGATAAATGAGATATGCCAAGCAGGATGTGTAAGATAGGTAGGATAGAGGGGATGAATGAAAACGATGTATAGGAGGAAGACGGGTGCATATTTGGAAGCATAGCAGGAAGCATAGCGGATAGAGGGAATGCATATCAGGAAGTTGCCCCCATGTGCAGATGGGGATTTACGCATGACGCATGTTTTCCAAGTTTTCATCATGGTAGTTATCCAAGGCGCTTATTTTCCAAGTTTTCACCATTGGACGGATTATTTCTCTTTACTATTTTATTTTTATTTTTATTTTTATTTTTTTGACTTCTTTGGATTTTTTTGACTTTTTTGGATTTTTTGGATAGCAGGGGGATGAGAATGGATAAGGATAGGGATGTGGATAAGGGGATTGAGAAGATATGTGATAAGGACATAGATGAAGAACTCAAACATCAAGTTCTATATGAGGTATTAAGAGCCCATGTTCGAACAGACTATTGGATGTTGGTACAACCTTATTAGGAGAAATGGATTATGCAAGAGGACGAATTCGAGGGATTGGAGAGGGGAGATACGAGGGATAATGGGTGGGATGTTGGAAAGTGTATGGATGGAATGATGGGGTGGATATCTGATGGGGAGATGTGTTCAGGACCAACACTGGCACATGTGGTGGTGGATGTGAAAAGATAAGAGGACTAATGAAGGGAGAATGTGGGGATAATGGAGGAGATGGGATAGTGAATTTTGGGATGTAAGGACCCAAAACAAATTTATGAGATGGAGGAAGTGTATGATTGGATTTTGGATTAGCAACTTTGGATGTGGTTATAGATTTTTCATTTGATGGCATTTCATCTTTTTTCTTTGGGATCCACATGGTTTTGATCTTTGCTTTGGTGGGCCTTTGCGGCGATGGATTTGATTTGGACTGTGGATTTTATTTTTCTTTTCTTCACCATGTCTTTTAGAGGGGACATGGGGAGTTTTAGATTTATGCAGATGTTTGGATTTATGCCTTTTTGCTTTAGTATCCAAAGTGCTTTTGATAGAAATGGGATGGGTGCGAGGAGATGGATGATGTGGAATGATGGAGGTAGGATTTTGAGGATTATATGTGGATGGAGGATGTGCAGATATGTGCCTTTGTTGATCTTGACTATGGGATATGAAAGTGGGATGTTTATGATGGGTGACATGGATGGGTGATGAATGCTTGAAGGGATGAATAGGACGAGATGGAGGTGGTGATTTTAGGATATAGGGGCCCAAAATAGATGTAGGACCTGGAGGAAACATGGATATACTAGATGGAGGATGGGAGATGGTGGATGGAGGGATGTAAGGACCCAAAATGGATGGAGCAGATGAAGGAGGAATATGGACAGTTGTTTTGAGGTGATATGATGGAGGAGGGATGGAAGCATATGATCTAGTGGAGCGATGGGAAGAGCCAACATTTTTTTTGGAAAAGGCTCGTTGAGGACGTCTAGAGGTTGTACCAACATCTTTAGATTGTGAGTCTTGGGAAATAGGTCCAAGACTTTGCATGCAGATTTGTTCTTTGACTTGGATGGGCTCTAAAATACCTTGCTCATGAAGGCCTAAACCTTTTCCTTGATAGTTCATTTTCTTGAGCATGTGATCCATGATAGGATTTGTGTTATTCTCAAAACATGATGCAATTCCATCATTAGGTGGAGGATGATGGGTGGTATATACGGTGTGTTTTTCTTCTGCGAGGAGGCCACCATGGAAGAATGTGAGGGTACCAAGGGGATATGCAAGTGGTGTGGGGATAGCAGTTTTAGGCGATGATGGGTGATCATGAGAGGGAGATGATGGGATAGCAGCATTTGGATGGGTGGTATCAGGAGAGGGATCAAGGGATATGATAGGATCTGGACTTGCAATAGCAGGCTCATGCGATGGAGATGGAGATGGAGCGGTGGAAGCTTGGATGACAAGGGGATCATGGGATGGAATGGATGGGGGACTGTGATCTTGAGGTGGACTAGATGGGATGGTAGGATCTTGATCTAGAGAAGGGGATATGTTGGCATGCTTTGGATTAGGCTCTTGGCATGACTCATCGTGTGCGAGAGGCATGATAATGGAGTCTTGGTGGGACTCTTTAAGTGGGGAAGATGGAGGGATGAAGGATTCAAAACATTCATGGGAATGGATTTTAGTGACACTAGGAGTGGAAGAAGTGGATTGGATTTGGGTGTTGTCGATGGGTTTGACGGCTCTCGGAGTAGGACATGGGTGTTCAATGGATTCGTAGATGTGATGGTAGGAGATGGGGGCTCAGTGGATTCGGTAGATGTGATGGTTTCAACGATTTGAGTGGTGCTAGGGGTGGTATCATCAATAGGAGGTGGGTGTTCAATGGATTCGATAGATGTGATGGTAGGAGATGGGGTTCAGTGGATTTAGAGGATGTGATGGTTTCGACGGTTTGAGTGGTGCTAGGGGTGGTATCATTAATAGGTGGTGTTGGGTGGAGAAGGGTATCATCACTAATGACCGTGGATGATGGGTTGGGATGGCATGATTCCACGACTTCAAGGTGTGGAGTGGGAGATGTCTTCTTTGTTATAAGTCCTTAGAGAAACTTGAATATTTTAGGCTGAGATGGCGTGGTAGGAGTGGATGAAGGATGATGGATTGGTGGGGGATTAGGACTAGGGATTGGGGGACTAGGATTAGATGGGGAATGGGATTGGATGTAGGACTAGGAATAGATGGGGGATTAAGATTGGATGAAGGGTTAAGATAGGGGTATTGGAATGGTGAATTAGGACACGAGGATGCGGGTGGTGGATTGTAGTAAGGGTATTAGGATGGTGAATTAGGATGGGAAGATTGAGATGGCAGATGGAGATAGGGAACTACAGATTTCAGATTAGGATAAGTTGATGTGGATGTTGGATTAGAATAAGAAGGTGCGAATGTAGGATTAGGGTGAGTAGATTGGTATGGAAGATTGGGGTAGTGGGTATATGCGGATGAAAGATTGAGATATGAAGATGTGGATGGGGGATTAGGATAGGGGTATTATGATGGCAGACTAGGATAAGAGGATGATGTAGATGAAGGATATGATGGATATGATGGGTATCCCTTGTCACAGGTAGCATAGGGAGCATGATTAGGCATGGATGAAGACATAACAGGATAACTTGAAGGGATGATTAGATTTTTGAAAACGGGTGGAGAAAACTTACTAGCAATGATAGTGTCAAAGGGATCTATGTCATATTCTTCTTGATCGACAAGACTTTTGTTATCATTGTCGCCGCAAAAAATTGGCCCCTGCCAGAAAAATTTCGGTGACTGGTATATTCTGCTCGGGTTTGGAATATTCCCTGCATAGCCGGTATATTCCCCACAGCTAGAATATTTTGTCGCTATTGTCGACCGGGGGCTAGATCCGAGCTCCTGGTCCATCATAGGACCACCAGTGGAGTAAAAGGGCCTGGTGGGGACTGACCTCGGCGGAGATTAGGCGGCACTAACTGGTGGTTGCAGCTCGGTGGTGGCCGCCGGGTAGCGGGTTTCTTTCTAACTGGAAGCACTGTAGAGGATTCGAAAAAACATGTGTTTTTTTAAAAAAAATCAATTTTTGAGCCTCGTGAAGCTTGCTGGGAGGCCGTACGGCCCCCAGACAAATTTTTTTTCCTTTCGGATCAACTTCACCAAAAAGGACAATTTGAAAAACGTTTCTAGGGTTTTGGGATGTTGCGAATGCGATGGCGACATCCGTTTGAGCCCATAGTGTCCCGAAAAAATGGATACCCCCAAATCTTGTAGAAAAGATGCCTATGGAAACCCTTGCACTTGAAACTCACTGAAAGGCCATATCTTCAGATCATGAACAGGAAGCTATAGGTTTGCTCTGATACCATGTTAGAAAACCAAGATCACCTGCATGCAAGATGGATACCTGTCACATGCAAAAGATATGAAGAACCAAAGAAGATGTTTTGTAAACCTCAAAGTGTAAAAATGCATTAAGAGAATCAAATATTACAAAGAGATCAATCCTTATGAAGGAGATCAAGAAACCCTAAAAGGGAAACCCTAAAATGAAACCCTAGTGTGCACAATAATTAATAATTAATTAATTATTAATGTGCCTAAGTTTAGCTTAAGTAACAAAGGAATAAGTGACTTAATTAATTAATCAATATGATATAATTAATTAAGCATAATAACTTATTACTCTAACACCCCCCCTTAAGATGAACTTAGGAAGAAGCTAAAACACTAGAATAAGATGTATGAAAGCAAAGATGGGTCCCGACAACTAGGCTTGATTAGGTACCTATTTACAAATGCAAGAATGGAGTAGAGAAGGAAAAACCAAGTGGGACAAAACCAGGTATCAGATCCTTGATTTGCA
Source organism: Sequoia sempervirens (assembly GCA_007258455.2). Classification (NCBI taxonomy): domain Eukaryota; kingdom Viridiplantae; phylum Streptophyta; class Pinopsida; order Cupressales; family Cupressaceae; genus Sequoia; species Sequoia sempervirens. Next base: position 251,102,151 of record VDFB02000008.1, read on the forward strand.
ACCCCTTCTCAGATTTTTGAGAAAATCATTGCAAGGTTCGTTCGGGATTCCCTAAGGGTATCATGCCTTGAGTTCATTTATGAGGCATTTTGGATCAGATCGGGCTTCACCTTTGGATTCAAAGCACTGGAAAAATTCATGATTGATTTTTATTTTGCAGATTTTGGCCATCATTTGCCAGATCTGTGAGGGTTTGAAGTTTAGAGATTTTTTGCAAGCTTTGGAGATAGCCAATTTTTTGGAGCAGTTTGAGCACAAGTGGAGGTCACCATTGCGTTCATAGCGGCCAAAAACCCTAAGAACGCCCTTCGTTTTGTCGATTTCTGAACAGTTGATTTCTGAGGCAAAAAAAATTTTTGCCTGTACGGCCCTGCTCGCCGTCTACACGAATTTTGAGGTATTAAAAAAAATTCATTTTTTTCTCTATGAATTTTTTAAAACAAAATTCATTAAAAGAATATATATTAAAAACATTTTTTTTTAAAAGGTTAGGAGGAAAAAAAATTTAAAGTTTTTGTGGGGTCATGTAACCCCTGCGTAGGCCTGTATGCAGGTACATACCTGCACAGGTACGGCCCTGCACAGACCTGCGTAGGGGCCCTTGCTCCTTGGGGAGCAGTGGGGGAGGGCCCACGTGCCCCCCTCACCCATTTTTTTCTTACTATATATATTTTTAAAAATATATATATATATCTGTAATTTTTTTAATTTTTTTTACATAAAAAACAATTTTCTGTAAAATAAGTCCAGTTATGCATGTGTGCCGACGGCCATTTGGCCATCAAATTTGGGCCCATACTTTTTTTGCGACGGTCGTATGACCATCAAATTTAATGGCGCACTATGTTTTTCCCCATTTCTAGACTGTTTTCTTCCAGAGGTCGTAACTTGGGCATACGGTATCGAAATCAGGCAAACGAGATACCGTTGGAAAGTTGATTCCAACGCCGATCCAGTGGTGTAGGTGTTTTTACCAAATTTTGCTCTAGATTTATTTTTCAGGCCTTTGAACTTAGATGTGTATATTTTGCTTCGGAAGGCATATCTTTTGACTTAGTGATCCTTTTTTTGTCATTTTTGCGACATCGGAAAGCTGATTATGTCTTCTACACAGAGCTGACATCAATTTCTATTTTCTATTTATGCATGTTTGTATGCTCTCCTTTTATAATCGTTGGGTTATTGTAATAAACAAACTATGATAAAGTTCCATTCAGGGGGGTTTCTTGCATAATAAATCTGATTAGAGTGAAGTTTTCACTTTGATCCCCATATCCATTTTGTTTTGATGGAAAATCGCATGAGTCTATCTGGTTTCTTAGTTTGTTTTGTCCATATCTTTGCTTAGCTAGACACATTGTTGATTCACATCTAGTTCACACTTTAGATTGAGAGCCTATGGTTAATGATCCACATTGGATTCATCTTAGTTTGAGGGCCATGTTTTTTATGGTTAATGTTCCAGAGTCTTCATGGTACTCCTTCCCATGGAAGAGTTTTAGTCACAGTTTGGCATCGGCATTGAGATACACGACTTCTAGATTCTGTCATCATCTCATGTATTGTTGCTTCACAGATTCCAGAGTTGTTCCAGTTTGTGAGTTTTCCAGTGTTCCATGGCATCGGGTCTGATGTTGCTTTATCATGATTCCTTCAGTCAATCAATGACCCTCATCTGGTTTCAGTAGTAAACATAAATATCTTTCCTTGCTTGCCAGTATCAGGTTCCAGTGTTACTCCACAGTGTTCTTCTAGTGATTCTTTGCAATAGTCATCTCATTGTAGGGGGGTTTTGTCCCACTGGGTTTTCCTTCTCTACCTCATATTGCATTTGTACTTGGGTACTTGATCAGGCCTTGTTGTCAGGACCCATTCATGCTTTCTTGCATTCATCTTAGTTTTAGGTGCATGCTTTATTTGCTTCTCCCTAAGTTGCACTTATGGGGGGGTGTTGGTGTAATTAATATTTAATTACACTTTGCATAAGTTTACTTAGGTAATTATTTAATTCCTAAGTTTTAGGCTTTCATCTTTATCTTATCGAGCTATCTTGTTGCTCAAGATAAGATTAGGGTTATGCATCTTTGCTTTTATAAAGCAAATCATATCTTGTAATTATTGAATTCTTGAATATAATTTTTTACACTTTGAGGTTTACAGAACATCTTCTTTGGTTCTTCATATCTTTTGCATGTGTGGGTTTCCATCTTGCATGCGGTGATCTTGGTTTCTAACATGGTATCGAGCTCGATACCATGTTGATCATGCAAGATGTATCATAAAATATGAAGCTCAAAGAAATGTTATGTAAACCTCAAAGTGTAAAAATACATTAAGAGAATCAAATATTACAAAGAGATCAATCCTTATGAAGGAGATCAAGAAACCCTAAAATGAAACCCTAGTGTGCACACTTAATAATTAATAATTAATTAATTATTAATGTGCCTAATTTTAGCTTAAGTAATAAAGAGGAATAAGTGACTTAATTAATTAATCAATATGATATAATTAATTAAGCATAATAACTTATTACTCTAACAGATGGATCAAAGATTATGGATGGGGACAGACTAAAGCTCAAATTAGGATGATTGGATAAAGTGACGTGATTGATTCTAACGATTGGATTTGATTATCAAAGGATGATTATGACATTGAATCTGCTTCGAGATGGAAGTAGATTGATTGGGTCGAAGGTGATTGGATAGGGATGTGATTAGATTGGATTGGATTGGATCGGATTGGATTAGATTGGATTGGATTGGTCGATGATTGATAAGATTGAATGATGGATCAGATAGGATGACGAAAGGGACTGTAAACCCCATTCAGAGATTACCCTAGGTGACGTAGGATACTGATTGATCGGATTAAAGGATAAACAGATGATTGCGGCACCGAATCCACTTTGAGATTGAAAATGGATTGATTGGGCCGACGACGATGATTGACTTAGGACGGATGACAATCCTAAGCGGATGCTGATGATGATGATCAAATTAGACACTTAGGTCAATTTGGATAATAACTCGAGGCGAAGTTCAGGGGATTTGGATGGGGAAAATGATGATTTGATTGGAGAAATGGATGAAAAAATACTCAAAATGAGTAAATGATTGATCGAAACATATGAATGACTACTCAAAACGAGTAAACGACTACTCACAATGGATGAATGATTCTCAGAACGAGAAGATGAAGGTTTGAAATAGATAAAAGATTACATAGAACGAGTAAATGATTGATCAGAATTGTTGAATGAGAGTTCGAAATGATTGAATGTTTACTCGAAACGAGTAAACGGATGATTGGAATGATTGAATGAAAGTTTGAAATGATAGAAGGAGGTTTAAAATGGATAAATGTTTACTCAGAACGAGTAAACGAATGATCGAAATGACTAAACAGGAGTCTAGAATGATGAAACAGGATGTGAAATAGATGAACGTTCACTCAGAACGAGTAAACGAATGATCAAAATGGTAGAATGAGAGTTCAAAATGATGAAAGGTGGTTTGAAATGGATGAACGTTTACTCGAAACGGGTAAACGAATTATCAGAATGACAGAACGAGAATTCAAAATGATGAAAAGGGGTTTGAAATGGATGAACATTTACTCGGAATGAGTAAATGAATGATCAAAATGGCAGAACGAGAGTTCAAAATTATGAAAGGGGGTTTGAAATGGATGAACGTTTACTTGGAACAAGTAAATGAATGATTGAAAAAGAGGGAACGAAGGTTCAAAATGGATGGATGAAAGATTGAAGGGAGTAAATGATTGATCAGAATGAATGAAATAATGCTCAAATTGGGAGAATGACTCTCGGAATGGATGAATGGATGAATAGGAAAAAATTGAAGATGGAGGGAAGGATCTTAAGATTTTTTTCGATATCAAAGATCCTGACTGCAGATGGACTAAAGCTCAAATTAGGGTTTCGGTTAAGCTCAAATTGGGATTGGATTGAAGCTCATATTAGGATTGGATTGAAGCTCAGATTAGGATTTTTGTTGGAGGATGTGATGGGATTGATTCTACACCAAGTTCCGAGGTTTGAAGGATGTAAGGTGTTGACAATCAGATTTTTCCAGATTTGGCAATTTTCAAAAATTGTCAAATTTTGCCATTTTAGGAAATTTCAGGGTCATACATTTGAGAGTCCAGTTTTTTTCCAAAAAATACCCAAAACTAAGATAGGATGAATTTCCAACTAACATCCCAAATTTGAGACATGCATTCCAAGTTATTAACGAAAATGATTTTTTTTTAAATTGAAAAAAAAAAACACTAAATTGTGATTTTGAGGGTCAAGATGAAAGTTTGAGGCCTCAAAAATGTGGCAAAACAGGGTCCAACTGACTCAAAGTCGGTTGGGAATCCACATGCCACCTCATAACACAACCACCTGTAAAATTTCAGCTCAAACGGACACCCAAGTCAAAAGTTATGGCCTTCGAAAGTTTCAGCACAAAAATCAAAATTCTCGAAATGAAGTCTAGGTGATTGGGATGGATGATATGATGTTGGATATGGACTCTAATGATGTTCTAAGTAGCACTTATATGATTTTGGTGATGAAATGATGACTTACATAACAGTGTTGATGACAGGCAAACAGGTGCTCAGAATGACTGAGCGAGGGGTGAAATGATGAAATGGATGATGAAACTAACTATTCAAAGGTCAAGTTCACCTATCCAGAGGTCAGGTTCACCTGTCTGGAGGGCAAGTTTTCCTATCTAGAGGGAAAGTTTGCTTATCTGGATGGCAAGTTCGCCTGTCCAAAGGTCAAGTTCGCTTGTCCAAAGGTCAAGTTTGCTTGTCCAGAGGTCAAGTTCGCTTGTATGGAGGGCAAGTTCGCCTATCCAAAGGTCAAGTTCGCCTATCCATAGGGAAAGTTCACCTATCTAGAGGGAAAGTTCACCTGTCCAGAGGTCAGGTTTGCCTATCCAGAGGTCAGGTTCGCCTGTCCAGAGGGCAGGTTCACCTATCCAGTAAAAGTTGGCCAAAAATGACTAAAAGAAGCTCTAAAAGGATGGTTCAAAGGTCAAGTTCGCCCCTGGTTGGGCAGGTCCGCCCCTAGAGGGCAATTCTACCCCTGGCTGGGCAGGTCCACCCCTGGGTGAAAATGGTCAAAAAATAGATGTTCAGATGCACGAAATGAGGAGATGGATGTTCAGAATGGATGGATGTTTACTCAGAATGAGTAAACAATGACCCAAAATGGACAAACAACTCTCAAAATGAGGAGATAGAGGTTCAGAATGGATGAAATATTATTTAGAATGAGTGAATGGTTGATCGAAACAGGTGAACGAGAGTTTGAAATGACAGAAGGAAGTTCAGAATGGATGAATGTTTACTTGGAACGAGTAAATGAATGATTAGAACGACTAAAAGAGAGTTCAAAATGATAGAAGAAGGTCTGAAATGGGTGAACGTTTACTCAGAACGAGTCAATTGAGTGATCGGGACGGTGAAACGAGCGCGCAAAACAATGAAACGGGGGTCTAGAATGATGAAACAGATGATAAAGTTGATCGGTCAAGGGTCAAGTCCGTCTCTGGAGGTCAGGTTTGCTTGTCCAGAGGGTAGGTCCACCCGTATGGAGGGAAAGTCCGCCTGTCTGGAGGGAAAATTCGCCTGCCCAAAGGGCAAGTTCACCTGTCTAGAGGGAAAGTTCGCCTATCTAGAGGGAAAGTTTGCCTATGGAGCTAAAGTTGGTCAAAATTGGCCAAAAGAGACTAGGAAAGGTTGGTTCAAGGTCAAGTTCACCCCTAGGTGGGTCAGGTTCACCTATTCAGAGGTCAGGTTCACCCCTGGATAGGTTTAAACTTGGCTTTTGAAAGGACGACTAAGGCAAAGGACTCAAAACACAACAATCATCAATGAAAAGGATATGGTTGAGTCAATTAATCAAACAATCACTGGTTTCACACAAAGAAGACAATTCAGACAACACAAACCTAAGTCTAGTAGAGAGGGTATGGTAAAAAAAGTCTTCTATTCTAGGATGAACATGGTTGTTAAGGAGTCCTCGATATACACCCGATACGTGAGGCCCAAACCATGAACACCAACCTGTTACAAGCGTGAGTCGGGAACCTTAGCAAGATACTAAAGGCTCGGACCAACTCTTCACGTCATCTTGACACTTTGCCAATTACAATGTGGTTGGATTGAGGTACAAATTTCGCTCTCCCTCCTTTATATACCCTGCCGGTACGCGTGGTTGGAATCGTCCCTTGGGATGATGAAATCCCCAAGCAGGTCCCGCTAAGAAAAATAAAAAAATGATGACTCAAAGGACTTGGTAAGCTATGATTTCTCATCACCCAGGATAGCCAAATGGCACAAGGGGATTGGATACATCAAATAGCTTACCCACAAACACAACAAACAAGATTGATTAACACCCCCTAGTTAAACTATGTGCCTAAGTTAGGGGGCTAAAAACCCTTAAAACAGTCAAAAGAAGTGCTAAAAACTAAAATTTTACCTTCTAGAAAAAGTTGTTTAGGGAAAATCTGCCTATCTGGAGGGAAAATCTGCCTGTCTAGAGGGAAAATCTGTCTATCTGGAGGGAAAGTTCGCCTATCTGCAGGGCAAGTTTTCCTATCTACAAGTTAGGTTTGCCTATCCAGAGGGCAAGTCCGCCTATCTGCAGGTCAAGTTTGCCTGAAAATTTTGCAAAAAAGTTAATTTTTGAGTTCTTGGAGGGTAGGTCCACCCCTGGGCAAGGTCGGGTCTGCCTTAGGAAGGTTAAGTTTTCCCCTCTGTAGGTCAGGTTCCCCCCTCTGTAGGTCGGGTTTGCCCCTCTGTAACCTGCACCTGCAAAAAGTCAAAAAACAACAAACGTGAAAGCAAGAGACTCATTTGTGGGTCCCATCGGGCGTGCCAGAAATGTGATAGAGTGAAAATACTTGGTAGAAAATGAGCAACAAACAAAAAGAGAGTAAATAACAACTAAAAACACCCTACACCTCAAGATTTTCCTAAAGATTAATTTAACTAAGCAAACTGAAAGATTTCACCTTGTTGAGTTGTCCATTGGTTGGCCCTTCGATCTTTGATGTTTGTATGCTCCTTGGATGGCAAGATGCAAGCTATGAGATGAGATGAGGATGGAAAGATAAGTGTAAATGGATGCAAGAATGCAAATTTGGCTAAGCATAGCTCAAGGAATATTTTTGCAAGAGTTTGGCTAGCATGAATGATCTCTCCCAAAATGAGAGAAAAGATGGGGTATTTATAGAGAATTTTGGATTCTCTAGGGAAATGGACAGTTGCGATTGATATTGAGCCACCAAGATCAAGATGTAGGGCTAAGGTGAGTTGATAACTCACAAGCCCTCACATCTTGACATGCGGCATGTGAGGTGGCTTGTAAGGGATGATGTGTACATGAGGTGGAAATAGGGTACATGACATGGAAGTACTACATAGTACCTTGGGATTGGACAAGATATCCTCATAAAGGAGGTCCTTATCCCCATGTGAGTGAGAGGACATGCGAGGAATTAAAAATTCCTCAAATATCCACATGGGGATGAGAAAAGAAAATTTAAATTCCAAGGAATGCATTGGGGGATTAAATGTGAATTAAAAATTCACATGGGGAATGGGGTGCCTTCTCCAAAAGGAGAAAGTCTTTAATGAATTTGACTTAGGACACATTCCATAAATGGCATGGGGATTAGGTTGACTTAATTAAGTGATTAAGGTTGTGCAAGTACTTGATTAAACTAATTAATGACAGATTAGAGGCAAGTAGGAAATTATGGAGGATGTTCACATGTGACTTGATGTGACAAGTCAAAGATCACATGGGGAAGAGAAAAATGAATTTAATATTCCTTGGAAGGATAAAAGGAATTAAAAATTCCTTGAGAGGTTGATTAGGCTAGTTAATGAATGATTAGAGGAGGGTTAGGTGGTTAAGAGAGATTAGAGGCCAACTTGCAAAAGTCGGAGGATGTGACACATCCTAATCAAGGATTAGGCATGTGCACATCCCTAATGATGAGATTAGGAGAATAATTAGGATTAAGAAAGGGATGTGACATGTGAAGAATTAAATAAATGTCATATTTATTTAATTCATTTGATGAAAATGAGGATTAAAGAGATAAGGTATTTATTAATTAATTAAATACCTTAGGGATTTGGCAGAATTAAGGATATTAATTAAATAATAGTGATATTATTTAATTAATGCAAATAAGGGGATGCTTAGATGAAAAGAGATAAATTTGGATAAATTAACTGTCCAAATTTAGGTGTCTACAACTTTAACAAAAATGAATAATAGGCCTACTCCAACCAATAGAAAAAGAGATAAATTATTTATTGTTTCTCAATTGCAAATGAAACCATTGTAATAGTAACCTACTCCTTGGCTTCAACTGCTTCATGTCATTTGTCATCTACTATACCCATTTGTACAATTAGGCCTTATAACAACAAAGAATACTTCTAGTTGCAATAGGACATAAGTATTGATATCAGGACAAAGGTAGCCATTTAAGTGACTTTGTAGAATGAATACAGTTGCAACAAGTTACTATTGCAATTGTTGAATTCACTTTTGAAATAGTTGCTTGTCCAATCAAATTGTATTGTTTAAAATACTTTGTTGGTAGGCTAGTGCCTATCCAAGCAATGAATCGATAGTCAATGCATTGTATGCCTCTACAATGAACAAGACCTTTCTCAAAGATCTAAAAGAGTATTGCTTTATTTAGCAACAATAGACTACCAAATATTGAGATTGGTCCTTATCACTAATACTAGCATATCATGTTTCTTAATGCACTTATCAATGTCATTTCTTTTCTCAAAATGTTTAATGCATTTCTTCTGTTATTTGCATTTAATAGACTATTATTTTTGATCCGCCTATCATACCACTTAATGCATTAAACATGCATTGACTGCTTCAGTATCTACCACCTCGTCATCAAAGCTGGCACAATTTGTATCTAGTGCTTAAATATTTACAAAATATATAGTGTCCTATTTTCCTAATTTACTTTAACAAGAATGAATAAAGGCCTACTCCAACCAATAGAAGAATTGCAACAAATGAGAATTAACACAAGAAAAACTGAATGATTTGTGAAATTTCTTGTTGATTGTGGAGGCATTCAATGCATTAACTATGTATTCATTGCTAGAGGAGCGACTATCCTATCAGCAAAGCTCACAAAATTTGTATTTAATGTTTGAATGTTTGCAAAAATTTATGTGTTGGTCTATTTTTTTGCAAATTTTATCATGTGCTTCTATGTTTCATGTTTATGAATAACATATTATCTTGCACAATTTGCATTTAATAAACTATTGTTTCTGATCTACTAGTCATATCATTTAATGCATTAAACATGCATTGACTACTTCAGTACCTACCACCTTGCCGCCAAAGCTAGCACAAGTTGCACGCAGTGATTAAATATTTGCAAAATATATAATGTCCTATTTTCCTAATTTACTTTAACAAAAATGAATAATAGGCCTACTCCAACCAATAGAAAAAGAGATAAATTGTTTATTATCTCTCAGTTGCAAATGAAACCATTGCAATAGTAACCTACTCCTTGGCTTCAAATGCTCCATGTCATATGTCATCCACTATACCCATTTGTACAATTAGGCCTTATAATAGAAAATAATACTTCTAGTCGTAGCAGGACAAAAGTATTGATATCAGGACAAGGGCTGAAACTTAAGTGACTTTGTAGAATAAATACAATTATAGCAAGTTATTATTGCAATCGTTGAATTCGCTTTTGAAATAGTTGCTTGTCCAATCAAATTGTATTGTTTAAAATATTTTTGAAAAGTGAAAAGCTTGTGTATTTTTGAAAATCTTGTTAGCAATCATATGTTTCATGTTTATGAATAACATATTATATGTCATGGAATGTGATCATTTGTCTAATTTCTCCCTATGACAGGAACCATTGCTTGCAATTGGAGTTGGAGGAAAAGATCTACATGACTGCAAATATTCTTGGTTGTTGAACAAGAAACTAAAAGGTCAGATTCTCACATCATTCTTCTCCTTTCTTTCCAATGAATTTTAAGTCTTCCAATGTGTCTAAAAATTATGCCTTGGAAGAGTTGTGAACAATAAAGGAGAAGCCTAGTTCAAGAATCTGACTTACCGAATAGACAAATAAGTATAGTGAATGGCATGCCATGTAATTCATAAACAAGAAACTATTTTTTGGCCAAAAGCAAGTTACTTTTGTAATCAAAGTTATGCATAATTACAAGCATGTGATATGTAATCCATATGCAATGTTTCGCTTTGTACACTGACCAAATTGTATAATTTAAGTATATTTTCCCATTTATGTTTTGCTATTCACTGCAGAAGCCCTAATATTCATTTGCTTGTAAGCAAACCTAATTAATGTACTACGTGAAACATTGCATATGAATTGCATATCACATGGTTGTAATTGCGTACATCTCTAACTACAACATTATTGCAATCAAATGATTGCAATGGTCACTTGCTTATCATCATAAATTAGAAAGATTCAAACAATTGGCATAATTTTTACAGAAATTCAAAGAATCAAACTTCATTGGAAAGAAAAGAGAAAAATTATCTGAAATTTTGACCTCGCAGTCTCTTCTTCAAGAATCAAGTATATTTGCACATGAAAATTTATTATAAATGTTATGTTACCAAACTGGGCTACAACATCATCATAAAAACCTACAAGCAATACAATTGCTTGTCCTATCGGCAGGTTTACTATTGCAATCGTTGAATTCACTTTTTAAATAGTTGTTTAGCCAATCAAATTGCATTGTTTAAAATATTTTTGTCTTTTTCCTATTGTTGGATTTAAGGACATATTTTTTGTGTTTGGAAATTATGATTTATCTCTTTTTCTATTGGTTGGAGTAGGTCTATTATTCATTTTCATTTAAGTAAATTAAGAAAATAGGGGGACATTATATATTCTGGAAAATATTTAAGTAGAGGGTGCAAATTGTGTGAGCTTTGGAGGTGGGTTGGTGGGTATTAAAGTAGTGGATGCATGTTTAATGCATTAAATACAAATTGTGCGAGATGTGTTGGAGGGCTAGTGGGTACACAAGTAGTGAATGCATAGTTAATTCATGAAATCTCAGGCGTGTGTTGGGTTTTATTTGTGCTTATTCTCATTTTTTTATTGTTTGTTGAAAATCTTGTGTGATTTTAGCTCTTTATTTCGCTCTTCCATGTTCGTTATTCTATGCAACACTTGAACGCATGAGGAGCCGCAGGAACAATGCACTATTGGTGAGTGGCTCGTCTGTCTATTTATGATACTTGATAACTAGAAGTATTGCTTCCTGTTACAAAGGATAATGGGACAAGTGGGTACAATAGATGACATATGTTATGCAATCCATAAACAAGGAATAGTTGAAGCAAAGAAGTAGGTGACTAATGCAATAAATGAGAATTATCACAGGAAAAACTAAATGCTTTAAGGAAGGTCTTGTCGACTGTTGAGGCATTACATGCATTAACTATGTGTTCATTGCTTGAGTGGCCACTAGCCTATCAACAAAGCTCACAAAATTTTTATTTAATGTCTAAATGTTTGCAAAAAAAATTAGCACATTGGTCTATTTTTTGCAAATTTTATCATGTGCTTTTGTGTTTCATGTTTATGAATAACATATTATATGTCATGAATTGTGCTCATTTGTCTGATTTGTCCTTGTAATAGGAACCATTGATTGCAATTGGAGTCAGAGGCAAACATCTATATGACTACAAATATACTTGGTTGTTGAACAAGGAACTGGAAGGTCAGATTCTTGTATCATTCTTCCAATTTGTTTGCAATGAATTTTAAGTCTTCCAATGTGCCTAAAAATTATGCCCTGGAAGAGTTATGAACAATAAGGGAGAAGCTCGGTTCAAGAATTTGACTTACCGAATAGACAAATGAGCATAGTGAATGGTGTGCCATGTAATTCATAAACGTGAAACTATTTTTTGTCCAAAAGAAAGTTACCTTTGCAATCATTGAATTCGATTTTGAAATAGTTGCTTGGCCAATCAAATTGTATTGTTTAAAATATTTTCAAGTGTTTTTTCTATAGTTGGGATTTAAGGACATATTTTTGGTGTTTGAAAATTATGTTTTATCTCTTTTTCTATCGATTGGAGTAGGTCTATTATTCATTTTCGTTTAAGTAAATTAGGAAAATAGGGGGACATTATATATTCTAGAAAATATTTAATCCTGAAGTAGTGAATGCATGTTTAATCCATTAAATGCAAATTATGTGAGATGTGTTGGAGAGCTGGTGGGTATGCAAGCAGTAAATGCATAGTTAATTCATGAAATCTTAGGCGAGGTGAGTGCTAGGTTTTCTTTATGCTAATTCTTGTTTGTTTATTGTTTATTGAAAAGCTTGTGTGTTTTTAGCTCTCCATGTTCTTTATTCTAGGAACGGTGCACTACTGGTGAGTCGCTCGTATGTCTATTTTTGATACTTTATAACTAGAAGTATTGCTTGTTGTTACAAGGGATAAGGGGAAAAATGGGTACAATACATGGCATATGCTATGTAACCCATAAACGTGAAACCATTGAATCCAATGAGTAGGTGACTTCTGCAACAAACGAGAATTATCACAAGAAAAATTGAATGCTTTGAGTAAGGTCTTGTCAAATGTAGAGGCATTCAATGCATTGACTATGCATTCATTACTTGAGTAGCCATGAGCCTATTAGCAAAGCTCACAAAATTTGTATTCAATGTCTGGATGTTTGCAAAAAATTATCACGTTGGTCTATTTTTTTGCAAATTTTATCATGTGCTTTTGTGTTTCATGTTTATGAATAACATATTATCTTGCACAATTTTCATTTAATGGACTATTGTTTTTGATCCATCAATCATACCATTTAATACATTAAATATGCATTGACTGCTACAATACCTACCACCCCACTGCCAAAGCTGGCACAATTTGCATCCAGTGATTAAATATTTGCAAAATATATAATGTCCTATTTTCATAATTTACTTTAACAAAAATGAATTATAGGCCTACTCCAACCAATAGAAAAAGAGATAAATTGTTTATTATCTCTCAATTGTGAATAAAACCATTGCAATAGTTACCTACTCCTCGGCTTCAACTATTTCATGTCATTTTTCATCTACTATACCCATTTGTACAATTAGGCCTTATAACGGCAAAAAATACTTCTAGTCACAACAAGACAAAAGTACTGATATCAGGACAAGGATAGCCACTTAAGTGACTTTGTAGAATGAATACAGTTGTAGCAGGTTACTATTGCAATCATTGAATTCACTTTTCAAATAATTGCTTGTCCAATCAAATTGTATTGTTTAAAATACTTGGATAGTAGGCTAGTGCCTATCCAAACAATGAATCCATAGTTAATGCATTGTATGCTTGTACAATGAACAAGACAGCTTGCTCAAAGACCTAAAAGAGTATTGCTTTATGTAGCAACAACAAACTACCATATATTGGGATTGGTCCCTGTCACTAATACCAACATATCATGTTTCTTAACGCATTTATCGATGTCATTTCTTTGCTAAAAATGTTTAATGCATTTCCTATGTTATTTGCATTTAATAGACTACTATTTTTTATCTGCTTGTCATACCATTTAATGCATTAAACATGCATTGACTGCTTCAATATCTACCACCCCACCATCAAAGCTCGCATAATTTGCATCTAGTGATTAAATATTTGCAAAATATATAGTGTCCTATTTTCCTAATTTACTTTAACAAAAATGAATAATAGGCCTATGCCAACCAATAGAAAAATTGCAACAAACAATAATTAACACAGGAAAATTTGAATGCTTTGAGCAAGGTCTTGTTGATTGTGGAGGAATTCAATGCATTAACTATGTATTCATTGCTTGAGTAGCCACCAGCCTATCAACAAAGCTCACAAAATTTGTATTTAATGTCTGGGTTTTTGTAAAAATTTATCGTGTTGGTCCTTTTTTTTTGCAAATTATTTTGTGTGCTTCTGTGTTTCATGTTTATGAATACCATATTATCTCACACAATTTGCATTTAATAGACTATTGTTTATGATCCTCTAGTCATACCATTTAATGCATTAAACATGCATTGACTGCTTCAGTACCTACCACCCTACCACCAAAGCTGGCACAATTTGCACCAGTGATTAAATGTTTGCAAAATATATAATGTCCTATTTTCCTAATTTATTTTAAAAAAAATGAATAATAAGCCTACTCCAACCAATAGAAAAAGAGATAAATTGTTTATTATCTCTCGATTGCAAATGAAACCATTGCAATAATAACCTACTTCTTGGCTTCAATTGCTCCATGTCATATGTCATCCACTATACCCATTTGTACAATTAGGCCTTATAATAGCAAAGAATACTTCTAGTCACAACAGGACAAAAGTATTGATATCAAGACAAGGGTTGTCACTTAAGTGACTTTGTATAATGAATACAGTTGCAACAAGTTACTATTGCAATTGTTGAATTCTCCTTTGAAATAGTTGCTTGTCCAATCAAATTGTATTGTTTAAAATGTTTTTGAAAAGCTTATGTGTTTTTAGCTCTAGGTTCCCCTCTTCCATGTTCTTTATTCTAGGAACAGTGCACTACTGGTGAGCAGCTTGTCTTTTTGTTTATGATACTTGATAACTAGAAGTATTGCTTGTTGTTACAAGGGCTAAGGGGACAAATGGGTACAGTAAATGGCATATGCTATGTAACCCACAAACATGGAACAATTGAAGTGAAGGAGTAGGTGACTATTGCAACAAATAAAAATTATCACAGGAAAAACTGAATGCTTTGAGCAAGGTCTTGTCGACTGTGGAAGTATTCAATTCATTAACTATGTATTCATTTCTTGAGTAGCCACCAGCCTATCAGCAAAGCTAGCAAAATTTGTATTTAATGTCTGAATGAACTTGCAAAAAATTATCACATTGGTCTATTTTTTTGCAAATTTTATCATATGCTTATGTGTTTCATGTTAATGAATAACATATTATGTCATTTTGTCGATTATGGAGGCATACAATGCATTAAATATGTATTCATTGTTTGGGTAGCCATCAACCTATCAACAAAGCTCACAAAATTTATATTTAACGTCTGAATGTTTGTAAAAATTTATTGTGTTGGTCTTTTTTTTGTAAATTTTATCATGTGCTTATGTGTTTCATGTTTATGAATAACATATCATATGTCATGAACTATGCTCATTTGTCTAATTTTCCCATATGACAAGCACCATTTCTTCCAATTGGAGTCGGAGGCAAAGATCTACATGACTACAAATATTTTTGGTTGTTGAACAAGAAACTAGGTCATATTCTTGTATCATTCTTCTCCTTTGTTTCCAACAAATTTTAAGTCTTCCAATGTGTCTAAAAGTTATGCCTTGGAAGAGTTGTGAACAATAAAGGGTAGGCATGGTTCAAGAATCTGACTTATTGAATAGACAGATGAGTATAGTGAATGGCATGCTATGTAATTCATAAACATGAAACTATTTTTTGGCCAAAAGTAAGTTACTTTTGCAATCAGAGTTATGCATAATAGTAAACATGTGATATGCAATCCATATGCAATGTTTCGCTTTAAACACCGATCAGATTGTATAATTTAAGTATTTTTTCCCATATATGTTTTTCTATTCACTACAGTGGCGTTAATATTCATTTGCTTGTAAGCAAATTAGCAAAATTGAAGCACATGATAAATTTTGGAAAATATATCTAATGCATCGTAAAGTAGTGAGTGCATAGTTAATACATTAAATACTATGCCAATACTAGCACAACTGTTGGATTTTCCTTTGATATGGTCAACTGGTGGGACAAATTCAATAACCTAAATATACGTCATTTTATTTCTATAGTGAGTTTTGTTTGAGCAATTTTCCCAGTAAAGCAATGATTTTTTAGCCTAAAGGTTAGAATGCTAAATAGGTGTAAATGAGAAGGCTTGTGTATAATTTGGTGTTCTGCATACCTGGTACATGTGGACTAGTTGCATGGATGGTAAGAATGGTAGGGATGTTACGTGTAAATGTGTGAGAATGTTCACTTGAAACAAATTTGTGCCTTGGTTGATGCATTGGGCTATGGTCTGCAAATTCTATGAAGAACATTTTGTAAATCAATTGTTATAGCTTAGTAAACTTTGTGGTCTGCAAGTGATTCTAATTTAGGCAGGGGGCAGAGGACTATATCAATGCAACTGTATTCATTCTACAAAGTCACTTAAGTGGCTGCCCTTGTCCTGATATCAATACTTTTGTCTTGTTGCGACTAGAAGTATTGTTTGCTATTATAAGGCCTAATTATACAAAAGGGTATAGTGGATGACATGTTCTATGTAACCAAGATACATGGAATAATTGAAGCCAAGGAGTAGGTTACTATTGCAATAGTTTCATTGGCAATTGAGAGATAATAAACAATTTATCTCTTTTTCTATTGGTTGGAGTAGGCCTATTATTCAATTTTGTTAAAGTAAATTAGGAAAATAGAACATTATATATTTTGTAAATATTTAATCACTGGATGCAAATTGTGTCAGCTTTAGTGGTGGGGTGGTAGGTACTGAAGCAATCAATGCATGTTTAATGCATTAAATGGTATGAGTGGCACATCAGAAACAATAGTTTATTAAATGCAAATTGTGTGAGATTTGTAGGTGGGCTTGTGGGTACGCAAGTTGTGAATGCATAGCTAATGTATGAGATTTCAGGGAAGCAGTCGGTTTCATTTGTGCTAATTCTCATTTATTTATTGTCTATTGATAAACTTGTGTATGTCTAGCTCCAAATTCCCCTCTTCCATGTTTGTTAAGTCTGTGGAGCCCTTGAATACTAGAGGAGCCATAGAGTTTTGTTTGAGCAATTTTCCCAATAACTTAGTTTTTGTGGCTAAATCAATAACCATTTGCATTCACTTTATAACAAAACATAGGAAATGCATTAAACATTTTTAGCAAAGAAATGACAATGAAAAGTGCTTTAAGAAACATGATATGCTGGTGTTAGTGATAGGGACCAATCCCAATATCTGGTAGTCTGTTGTTGCTACATAAAGCAATACTCTTTTAGATCTTTGAGAAAGGACGTGTTCACTATAGAGGCATACAATGCATTAACTTTGGATTCATTGCTTGGATAGGCACTAACCTACCAACAAAGCTTGTAAAATTTAGATTTAATGTCTAGATGTTTGCAAAAATTTATCACATCACTCTATTTGGCTTATTTTCTTAAAGGAAAATGACTGTGGAGGAAATAGATGCATTAACTATGTGTTCATTGCTTGAGTGGCCAATAGCCTACCAACAAAGCTTGCAAAAGTTTGTATTTAATGTCTAGATGTTTGCAAAAATTTATCACGTTGGTCTTCTTTTTTTTGTCCTTTTGTGTTTCATGTTTATAAATAACATATTATATGTCATGGATTGTGCTCATTTTTCTAAATTGTCCTTGTAACAGGAACCATTGCTTGCAATTGGACTCAGAGGCAAATATCTATATGACTAAAAATATACTTGGTTGTTGAACAAGCAATTGGAAGGTCAGATTCTTGTATCATTCTTCCCCTTTGTTTCCAAGGAATTTTAAGTCTTCCAATGTGCCTAAAAATTATTCCTTGGAAGAGTTGTGAACAATAAAGGAGAAGCCTGGTTTGAAAATCCGACTTACTGAATAGACAGATGAGCATATTGAATTGTGTGCCATGTAATCCATAAACATGAAACTATTTTCTACCCAAAAGCAAGTTACTATTGCAATTGCTGAATTCACTTTTGAAATAGTTGCTTGGACAATTTGTTGACAAAATAAGGATAGACAACTGAGAGGGGGGGTGAATCAGTTGTCACAAAAACTTAAACTTTTCTAACTTATCTTAACTTTAATCTCAGATCTGATGAATAAGCAATTAACCACAAACAATTAACACATCAAAGAGACAAATAACACCAAGATTTTTTTTGTGGAAACCTTGTTAGGGGAAAAACCACAGTGGATATTAGTCCACAAGATTATACGTTGTTAGAAGTGTAAAGAGAAATAATAAGGGGAATGCACTTGCATTCAGGCACAGTGCCTAGAGCTCACTGCTCAAATACAAAAGGGGACTCACTATCCAACAATACATAATAGGATTAAAATCCAAAGAATACAAACTGAGAAAATAGCTTATGCACAAGCTTGATTACAGTTCCAATTAAGCTTAGAAAACCTTCTTCACACTTTGCTCAATCTTCTTCACTCTCTGCTCAGTAATCGAATGATAGAAACACTATTCACACATTTACACTTTCTCTGGCATACATTCACACTTATGCACACACTTACTTGGCTCAACCAATCGCTCTTATATATCTGCTACATGGGATTTCATCACAACTTAGTCGACCAGAAAAATAAAACATATTTTCAATGTCGGCCCAAATTTACAAATAAATTTCCAATGAAAATCCACCAAGGTCAGCCACAACATAGTGGAGACCCAAATTAATATCCCCAACACAAAAATACTTTAATTAATTTCACCACGAAGATCCACAACATGCTACCACTAACATGTTGGCCAAGAACAAGAAAAACTGAATATGCACAAAAAGATCTTCGATCACGAGCTCACCGAGTAATGTGGATGTGCCACAAAGATAGAGAATGATCTAGAGACATCCAAGAGCACCAAGAAACAACATAGAAGCATCTGCAACAACAGAGATTACCAAAATCATACAATCTTCATTCAAGAACACTGACAAAGACCACAAAAACACTGTCAGATCACAACACACTCAAGACTTCACGTGAACCTCTGAAAATTCTGGTAGATGATCTAGAAACATTCAACAATAGACCATTTAATCCATAGTAGCTAATCTTCAACGTACAAAATAGGACACCTTCAAGACCTGCACAGTTCCACTAGAAACCTATAACACTTCCTTTTACAATTTTCTCAATATTCTCGACATATACAACCTCTAGTACACCAAATGGTAATAGTGTTGACATCAATGACAACCACATATCAGCAACTATATCCACAACATCCAACAATCTCCCCCTTTGGCATTGATGGCAACACATGATGTGAAAAATACCATCAACCCAACACACTGAATTCTTCTACACTTCTCTTGAAAGGATTTTTCACATTACACTTCTCCCACTTTGACATCAATGGAAAAGGTAACAATGACCTTTCCATATACACGTTTTGAACCTCATATCTGCACATCTAACTACTCCCCCTGAGTAGCAGCCACAAAAAACATCAATCCAGATCAGAATATAGCAATGAAGTTCACAAATTGATGCAAGAAAATGCATCTTTTAGTTCTTATTAGGAGGGGTAATTACCCCTAGCATTCCTCTAAGATACTCAAAAGTATCCTTTGGAAAAGGCTTAGTAAATATATCTACAATATGTTCTTCGATAGGCACATACTCCAGTCTGACTTCTTTCTCATTCACTTTCTCCCTCAAGAAATGAAACTTGATTGATATATGTTTAGTCTTAGAGTGTAGCAACAGATTCCTTGAGATATTTATTGCACTTGAGTTGTCACATTATATGGCAATAGGCTCTTCATATATCACCTTGATATCTCTCAGCATTTGTTTCATCCATATCACTTGAGTACAATTATTGGAAACAATAATGTATTTTGCCTCAAAAGTAGATAAAGAAATTGAGTTTTTTCTTTTTACTTAACCAGGATACCAGCTTCTTCCCTAGGAAGAAAGCACCACCACTAGTACTTTTCCTGTCATCTACATCACTAGCTCAATCCACATCAATATATGCACACAAAGTGAGATCATCATCCTTTGGATACCAAAGTCCAAAGTCAACTATTCCTTTCAGATACCTAAAAATTCTCTTCACAACAATTACATGTGATTCTTTTGGATCAACCTAAAATCTAGCAACCATACATACAACATTCATAATGTCTAGTCTAGTTTGAGTCAAGTAGAGCAATCCATCGATCATTGACCTATATCTGGTTTTATTTTCCTTAGGAGAGTCATCATTCTAAGTTAACTTACATCCAGTCATCATGGGGGTACCAACAGGTTTGGAGTCATTCATTCCAAACTTCTTCAACATTTCTTTCACATATTTTGACTGAGATATGAAAATCCCCTTGTCCAACTATGTAACTTGCAATCCCAAAAAGAACTTCATTTCTCCAATCATACTCATCTCAAATTCATTCTTCATCTCATCAGCAAACTTCATACATAGATTATCATCTCCTCCAAAAATGATATCATCAACAAAAACTTCTATAATTAACTCCTTGTCATTATCTAATTTGAAGTATAAGTTGTTGTCAACAGTACCTTTAGTGAATCCAAGCTTCAGTAGGTATATGTCCAATCTAGCATACCAAGCTCTGGGGGCTTGCTTAAGTCCATACAGAGCTTTCTTCAATTTGCAAACCATATCTTCTTTGTCTGTCAGCTGAAATCCATCCAGTTGTTCAATGTACACTTATTCTTCTAGTTCTCCATTCAGAAATGTAGACTTTACATCCATTTGATAGACTTTATAGTTCTTGTGTGCAGCATGGCAAGAAATAGTCTAACAGCTTCAATCCTTAGTGACAGGGGCAAAGGTTTCTTCAAAATCAATACCTTCCATTTCAAAATACCCTTTACATACCAATCTTGCTTTATTCCGGACCACTTCACCTTCTTCATTCAACTTGTTTCTAAATACCCATTTAGTACCAATCACATTTTTTCCTTTAGGCCTCGGAACGAGTATCCATGTGTCATTATTTTCAATCTGTGTTAGCTCTTCCTTCATAGCTTCCAACCAATGTTCATCTTGACAGGCTTCAGTAACATTTTTAGGTTCAATCTTGGATATCAGACAATATTCTTCTACAATTTTTATTCTAGTTTGCACTCCTTTACTTTTATCTCCTATGATTTGATTTTTAGAATGATTCAACTTTACATACCTTGGAGTTTTGGGACATTCTTGAACTTCTAACTCTTCTTATCTTTTTTCTACATTTTCACTTGTTTGTGTCTCCTGACTGACTTGATTTACCAGAATAAATTGAGGTTGCTTCATCGGAACATATGGAATAATTTGAAGTAGATTTTGTGTCTGAGTATTCTTCCCTTGGCTTGTAATGTCTTCGTCTGAATCATAACTACAATGTCTAGATGATTTGACAGAATTCTTATCAACTCTGACATTTGCACTCTCAACCATCTTTCTCAGTCTTTTTTTATAACATCAATAGGTTTTTCTTTTAGTGGAGTAACCTAGGAAGAATCCTTCATCACTTCTTGCATCAAATTTTCCTATATCACCATCTCTTTTGATATAACACTTGCTTCCAAAGATCTTGAAGTATTTAACAGTAGGCTTGTGACCAAACCATAACTCATAAGGAGTCTTACTAGAATTTCCATTAACATTTACCCGATTCAAAGCATACACAACAATGCTTACCGCTTCACTCCAATACATCTGAGATACATTTCCTTCCATCATCATTGTTCTGGCAGCATCCAGAATTGTTCTATTCTTTCTCTCTACAACACCATTCTATTGAGGGGTTTGGGGGGCAAATAATTGTCTTTTAATACCATGCTCTTCACAATAAGAGTTGAACTCCTTGGAAATAAACTCACCACCTATGTCAGATCTCAAGCACTTGATTTTCAAACCTTTCTCATTTTCTGCCATAGCCTTGAAACTTTTGAACTTCTCCAATGCTTCATATTTTCCTCTTAAAAAGGAAACCCAAATCATTCTAGAGTAATCATCAATAACCAACATAAATACCTTTATCCATGAATACTTCTAACTCTGGAGGAACCACAAAGGTCAGTATGTAGCAGCTCCAGCAAATTATTTGAATGAAAATGTTTTCTCCGAAAAGAGACTCTAGTTTGTTTACCCATCTGGCATTCCTTGCAGATTATATTAGCAGGCTTCACCAACTTAGGCAGATCTCTTACTGCTTGAGTAGAACTTATCTTGATAATGTTTTCAAAGTTTACATAACACAACCTCCTATGCCACAACCAGCTTTCATCTACTTGAGCAATTAAACAACTTCCATTAGCAGTATTTAGATGAAAAATATTACCTTTTTTTTGTTTTCCTATTGCAATCATATTCCCAGAACTTCCACATATCTTGCATCTTCCATCTTTGAACTGAAGATCATATCCCTTGTAAACCATTTGTCCAACACTCAAAAAATTGTGCTTCAGGCCTTCAACATAGAGGACATCATAAGTGTTATCTTTACCACCAAGGAAAATAGATCCTCTGCCACGAAACACATCGGCATTGTTATCTCCAAATCTTACAACCGCACCGTCATAGTTCTCTAGACTCACAAATTTTCTTTTATCACCGATCATATGATGTGAACATCTCCTATCAATGACCCACTCATCTTTTTCTTCAACTTGGGCTGCAAGAGATTTTTCATATTTAGTAGATTTGGTAGCCACAAGATTATCTTCAATGGTAGCAATGAAATCCCATTCATCTTCTTTTCCATCGTCTTTATCAAACTCATCATCAGTCACTACTTCTTCAACAAAGTACCATCTCTTTTGGAATCTAGAATTTTTAGGCTTAGATCTAGGAACTCTTTCAGGACATCTTGATGCAAAATGACCTATTTTACTGCATGAAAAACATTTAATAGGCAATACATCTTCATAGTTACCTTTTCCTCTCCCTTCTTGTTTTGCAATCATAGCTTCCAGTTCTTCTACCTCTCTTTCTTTATCTTCAAGTTGTTTTAGTTCTTCATCATACTTGGATATATTTCTGGAACTCTCTCCTAGATTATATCTTTGCCTATTACTTCTGGATATAGTAGCCTTGAATGCATATTTAGTCTTTGTTGTGGATTCTCCAAATTCACTTATTTCAAAAGCAGCAAGCTTCCCGATCAACGTGTCTCTTGTTATCTTGTTTACTGATCTGAATTCTTCAATAGCATGAACCTTCATTTTGTAGGAGGGAGGCAAGGATCTCAGTACTTTACCAACAATTTCATCCTCATCCACAGAACCAATGACACCTTTAATACCCATCATTATTTCATTTACTCTTTGCATAAAAGAAGTGATATTTTCATCTTCACCCATCTTCAAATTCTCATACTTTCCTTTCAAGCTTTGTAACTTAGCCATCTTCACCTGTGCATCTCCTTCATACAAAGTTTCCAGTTTCATCCAAATCTCATGAGCTGTCTCCAGATCCAACACATTATCCATCTCTGAATCTGTCAGAGCACTCACCAAAGCTTCAATAGCACTAACATTATTTTCAGCATCTTTGATCTCATCAGGAGTTGAGGGACCATTTTGAGCAATAGTATATGGATCTTTTGTAATGTTCCAGAAAGCTTCACTAATGCACTTTAAGTGACATTGCATTCCAACTTTCCACATTGAATAGTTAGTGCCATCAAATCTTGGGCCGTCCTTGAATACTATTTCCATCTCGGATCACCTCAAGCTTTTAGACTTCTTCAGAGGAACCTGCTCTGATACCAATTGCTGGAAAAATAAGGACAAGCAACTAAGAGGGGGGGTGAATCAATTGTCATATAAGCTTAAAATTTTATAACTCATCTTAACTTTAATCTCAAATCTGATGAATAAGCAATTAACCACAAATAATTAACACATTAGACAAATAACACCAATATTTTTTGTGTGGAAACCTTGTTAGGGGAAAAACCACGGTGGATGTTAATCAGTCCACAAGATTATACTCTATTAAAAGTATAAAGAGAAATAATAAGGGGAATGCACATGCATTCAGGCACAGTGCCTAGAGCTCACTGCTCAAATACAAAAGGGGACTCACTGTCCAACAATACAAAATAGGATTAAAATCCAAAGAATACGAATTGAGAAAATAGCTTTTGCACAAGCCTGATTACAGTTCCAATTAAGCTCAGAAAACCTTTCACACTTTGCTCAATCTTCTTCACTCTTTGCTCAGTAATCGAATGATAGAAACACTATTTGCACATTTACACTTTCTCTGGCATACATTCACACTTATGCACACACTTACTTCACTCAACCAATCGCTCTTATATATCCACTACATGGGATTTCATCACAACTTAGTCGACCACAACAATAAAACATATTCTCAATGTCAGCCCAAATTTACAAATAAATTTCCAATGCAAATCCACCAAGGTCGGCCACAACATAGTGGAGACCCAAATTAATATCCCCGACACAAAAATACTTTAATTAATTTCACCACGAAGATCCACAACACACTACCACTAGCATGTCGACCAGGAACAAGAAAAATTGAACATCTGCAAAAAGATCTTTGATCATGAGCTCACCGAGTAATGTGGATGTACCACAAAGATAGAGAATGATCTAGAGACATCCAAGAACACCAAGAAACAACAGAGAAGCATCCACAACAACTAAGATTGCCAAAATCACACAATCTTCATTCAGGAACACTATCAGATCACAACACACTCAAAAATTCATGCGGACCTCTGAAACTTCCGGTAGATGATCTAGAAACATTCAACAATAAAACCCTTTAATCCACAATAGCTAATCTTCAATGTATAGAACATGACACCTTCAAGACCTGCATAGTTCCACTGGAAACCTAGAACACTTCCTTTTACAATTTTCTCAATATCCTCAACATATACAACCACATATCAACAACCATATCCACAACATCCAACACAATCAAATTGTATTGTTTAAAATATTTTTGTCTTTTTCCTATAGTTGGAATTTAAGGACATATTTTTGGTGTTTGAAAATTATGTTTTATTTCTTTTTCTATTAGTTAGAGTAGGTCTATTATTCATTTTCATTCAAGTAAATTAGGAAAATAGGGGGACATTATATATAGATTATAGAATTTGATTCACTAGCAAGGCTTGTGTATTAAGTACATCGAGTGCATTCTAGCGACAAAGCTCACACAGTTTGCATTTAGTTCTTAAATATTTGAAAAATTTTATTATGTGCTTGTGTGTTTCATGTTTATGAATAACATGTTATATGTCATAGACTATGCTCATTTTCCTAAATTGTACTTGTAATAGGAACCATTTCTTGCAATTGAAGTGGGGGATAAAGATCTATATTGTTGCACATAGACTTTGTTCTTCAACAAGAAGTTGCAAGCTCAAATTCTTGTATCATTCTCCTGCTTTGTTTCCAATGAATTTTAATTCTTCCAATGTGTCTAATAATTATGTATTGGAAAAATTGTGAACAATAAAGTAGAACATTGGTTCAAGAATTTGACTTCCCAAATGGACAAATAGGCATAGTGAAAATTATGTTACTTTTGCAATCAGAGATATGCATAATTGCAATCATGGGATATGCATAATTTTCTTAAATGAAAATCAATAATGGACCTAGTGCATTAATCATGCATTTACTATTGTAATTCCAACTAACCTATTGACAAAGCTTGTGCAATTTGCATCCAGTGATTAAATATTTTCCAAAAAATATATAATGTCTTATTTTCCTAATTTACTTAAACAAAAATGAATAGTAGACCTGCTCCAACCAAGGTATTCAGTTTTCCCTTTAGTAATTCTCATTTGTCTACTATGCCTGAATTCGAAAGGAAATGAATGTATATGTATCAGTACTTATGTCCTGCTACGACTAGAAGTATTTTTTGTTGTTATAAGGCCTAATTTTACAAATGGGTATAGTGGATGACATATGCTATGTAACCAAGATACATGGAACCGTTGAATCCAAGGAGTAGGTTACTATTGCAATGGTTTCATTTGCAATTGAGAGATAATAAATAATTTATCTATTTTTCTATTGGTTGGAGTAGGCCTATTATTCATTTTTGTTAAAGTAAATTAGGAAAATAGGAGGACACTATATATTTTGCAAATATTTAATCACTAGATGCAAATTGTGCTAGCTTTGGCAGTGGGGTGGTAGGTACTGAAGCAATCAATGCATGTTTAATGCATTAAATGATATGACTGGCAGATCAGAAACAATAGTCTATTAAATGCAGATTGTGTGAGATAATATGTTATTCATAAACATGAAACATAGAAGCACATGATAAAATTTGCAAAAAAATAGACCAACAGATAAATTTTTGCAAACATTCAGACATTAAATACAAATTTTGTGAGCTTTGCTGGTAGGTTGGTCGCTCCTCTAACAATGAATACATAGCTAATGCATTGAATGCCTCCATAATTGACAAGACCTTGCTTAAAGCATTTAGTTTTCCCTATGATAATTCTTGTTTGTTGCAATAGTCACCTACTCCTCGCTTCTACTATTCCATGTTTATGGGTTGCATACCATATGTCATCTATTGTACCCATTTGTCCCCTTAGCCCTTGTAACAACAAGAAATACTTCTAGGTATCAAGTATCATAAACAAACAAATGAGTTGCTCACTAGCAATGCATTGTTCCTAGAATAAAGAACATGGAAGAGGGGAACCCAGAGCTAAAAACACACAAGATTTTCAACAAACAATAAACAAACAAGAATAAGCACAAATAAAACCCAACACTCGCCTGATATTTCATGAATTAACTATGCATTCATTGCTTGCGTACTTACCAGTCCTCCAACACATCTCACACAATTTGTATTTAATGCATTAAACATGCATTGGATGCTTTAGTACCCACCAACCCGCCACCAAAGCTCACATAATTTGCACCCACTGGTTAAATATTTTCCAGAATATATAATGTCTCCCTATTTTCCTAATTTACTTTTAAAAAAATGAATAATAGACCTACTCCAACCAATAGAAAAAGAGATAAATCATAATTTCCAAACACAAAAAATATGTTCTTAAATCCCAACTATAGGAAAAAGACAAAAATATTTTAACTAATGCAATTTGATTCGCCAAGCAACTATTTCAAAAGCAAATTCAATGATTGCAATGGCAACTTGCTTTTGGCAAGCAGTACTTCTAGTTGTAGCAACATAGAGGCACTGATATCAAGACAAGGGAATGAAGCATTTACTACTTTTAGAAGGTCCTATTAGAAAACTAGGAACAATTTCCCCCCGTTCCTAAAAAAAGCAACAAAACTAACAAGAAAAAGCTCCACCAGTTAATAAAATATTTATTCCAAGGGTTGGTAGCCTATTTAATAACATACTGCAAAGTTTAGTGAGCTATAACAATTGATTTACAAAATGTTGTTCCCATGGGATTTGCAGATCATACTTTAATACATCAACCAATGGATATATTTGTTTCAAGTCAATATATTCTCATACGTTTACATGTAATAGTCCTACCATTCTCAGCATCCATGTGCTTAGTCCACCTGTACAAGTTGTGTAGGATGTGGGAGCATAGACAAGCATTCCTGTTTACATCTATTTAGCATTGTAACCTTATTCTAAAAGATTATTGCTTTATTAACTATTGGGATTGGTCCTTTTCACTAACATGAGCATATCATGTTCCTCAAGGAACTTTTGGATGTCATTGTAGTTTAATATGTTGAGTTAACTTTGTAGACAATATATGCACATGTCTATTGAATGAGCAGATTTCCTAAATACTAAACCTAACTTGAAAATCCCACGAAAGTAGGTTACTGTTACAATCTTCTTATTTGCAATTGAAACATAATAAACAAAGCATTGCTTTCCTAGAAATTTTAACTACATCCCCTATGTTTTGTTATAAAGTGGATGTTGTTGCTTACTGATTTACCCACAAAACTAAGTTACTTGAAAATTTGCTCAAACAAAACTCAATCAAGTATCAATTGAATCTTTGTAAAATTTTCATTTAATGCTTAAACATTTGTCAAAATTTATTATCTATTTCTAATGTTCTACTTTTATTTTATCTATCCTTTAATTCAAACTATACTAATAAAACTATATATATTCCCTTTCATTTAAATTATTGAATTTGATCGGCCAGTTAAGCCTATGAAATGCAAAGCAAATGATTGCAATAGTATTGGTCTAG
>VDFB02000008.1:251130343-251287904 GCA_007258455.2 Sequoia sempervirens
CTTTGTCATTTCAACAAGTTGGTATATCAAAACCCACATCAACAAAAATGGCACTAGAAAGAGGATCATCAAAGTGAAACATTAGATTGTTCACAAACAAAAACTATTATTCCTATATGTTTAACTACCTTAAACATTGATGAAACTTATCATCCAAAAATACCAAAAAAATTATAAAAGTAAACAATAATTTTTTATTTTTTTTAAAAACAAAATATGTACAATTAATATTTGTTCAAGTTATGCTAAAAACTTGTTTCTAGATGAAGTTTGTCTATTGATTTATACAATTTTCATGAGATAACACTAGAGTTGATTCCATTCTAATGGCAATTCCTATGTGTATGCCTAGGGGTTTTTGCCAAAACCCCATGAATACATACAAGTGGCTTTCAATTTTCTCCCTAAAAATTGGACAAAATACATTTGAACATGTAAAGCTTTACGGTAATTTAATGATAAATATTTAGATTAACCATGAGAACCTTGCTTGTCAATTATTTGTTAACAAAATTAGGGATGCAGCCTATCACTAGTATACAAGTTTTCCATCAAATTCCATCATTTGTGGGTTGATTTAAAAAATTTCTTGAGACAATTCAAGAAAACTACAGATGCATGAGAATCTTTTATATAGTTCACAACAATGAAGAGACAACCCAATGCACCTATATTGCCCAATTTTTTAAATTTTTTTTATCACGCATTTGAAAAGGTAAATGTTATTCGTAAACCCAATTATATTGACATATTAAGTCATTATTAGTGGGGATTAGATCCTCCCTTTGCTACACCCATTAGAGATACTCCAAAAGAGTGATCAATGTGGAAATGGCTTCTTCAAGAGCCCTAGTTTTGGCCTAGTTGGGGAATAATCACACCTAACATGTAATGCATTTAATGAGACATACTATAGCTCAAAAACAAAATCAATTGAAAAATCAACAAAATTGGAATGTATATAGAATGCAACAATACCAAATGGGTTGTCATCCTCGACAAAATCAGACCAACTTCCAACTAAATCATTTGAGATACACATTTCAACAAATCCAAATGAATATTACATTTGAATGAAATCAAT
The DNA here is from genome assembly GCA_007258455.2 of Sequoia sempervirens. Taxonomy (NCBI): domain Eukaryota; kingdom Viridiplantae; phylum Streptophyta; class Pinopsida; order Cupressales; family Cupressaceae; genus Sequoia; species Sequoia sempervirens. The sequence continues at coordinate 251,131,428 of VDFB02000008.1, forward strand.
TGACTGATCAATAAAATATGACATGCAATCCTCGATAAAATTAACACTTGCAACCACAAATGATTTTGGATTCATGTAATTATAATAGTTAAATTATACAAACTTGCCCATCACCTACCCAAAGCCAAGACAAAGGGATAACTCAACTCAATCAATTAATTAACTAATAAAACTCATCTCGAATTCCTTTAGTAACAAGTAAGAATCCTTATTGACCCATGTTGTTCTCCCAATTGCTCAACATGAGAGTAAAATAGATTAGTCAACTAAAAAGATAACGATGAATCTGATGATGAAATCATATGATTAGCCGAGGAAGTTGGCACTAAAAAAAGATTAAATTAAGGTAAATATGAGTAGTCATAGATATATTTTGGAAGGATAAGATGCTTCATTAAATACACATCCATTTAGAAGAAGATGACACCATTGACTTACCTACACTAATTCTAAGAGAGATACACGACAATATGATCACTACTAAATCAAATGAAAAATATCAATAAATGGCACTAGAGAGAGCCATCAACACTTGAATCCAACATCTAAACCTTGCCAACCAACCATGCCTAGTTTGAATTGGGTATTCTTGGGCAATCAAGAAATTGAATCATGATTTGTTAATTCTTGCATTCCCAACCACATTTGAAGAAATACATTTACACAATGAGTGCCAACTTCATAACAAAATTGAGCATGAGGAGGATGCGTGTCCTAAGTTTCTTATAAAGTTGGACATCTATCTTGAGGAAATGATGAATCACATGGTTAAAAAGAATTGCCAATTAATGGGTTTGAGAAATGAAGTTATCAGAATAATACTGATCTACTTGAAGAAGCACACAAACACAATTTATCCAATGAAATCAAAGGATATCATGAGTCTTAAGGGTCCTATGTTAGACAAGATAATTCAGTGGTATTCAAATTTGAAAAACTAACTACTTGTGATGTTGATCCCCTCAGCGAGAAGTCAAAAAATAAAGATTAGTTAAGACCAGTTAAAACTAATGACATTCATGTTGCAATTTAGTTTTAACTCTTGTAGATTAGTCACATTCACCTTGTAGCAGACTCAAGTATCAATTCTATATTAGAGTCCACTGTCCTTTTCGTGGGCATCCCAAGCAATTCATCGGGAAACACGTCCCTAAATTCTTGCAAAATAGGGTGGCTGTCCAAACTAGGTTTAGTATTCAAATATAAATTTATCACTTGAACAGAGTATAACTAACAACTCCATTTTACAATTTTTAACAATTGGAGGGCTGATATAACTTGCCTTTCTTATTGTTGTTTAAGCCCCATTCAAGATCATGGACACCTTACAATCTACGTAGGCTTGGTAAGCCTGCAGCCAATCCTTGCCTAGAATGATGTCATAATACCCCAGAGGTACTTCAAAAATATAGTTTGTCCGGATATGCAAGTTTGCAAAAGATCTCAAAGGCCAAAAGAACTAGAAGCATATATCATGGAGGAATCCTAGGCAAATCATACGAAAAATCTGGAGAATCCGAATCTACAAGAACATAATGATGAGATACAACAATTATTTCAGTACATAACATCATGTTCTACTCTAACCACTTTTCTAGAATCAGGGAGCATATAACAATCTCTTTGCAGGATGAAAAAGTTGCATCCTTCTCCCCTCCAATTCAAAATCGAAATGGAATCACTCGGAGAAGTTTCATTTGTCTGTCAATAATCTGTGTATACTGGAAAAATTAGTCAGAAAGGAGAAGACAAGTAAATAATAGAGTCCAAAATTTCAGAAGAAAGAGCCACTAATTATACAATTATAGAAAGGCAAACTATGCTGAACAGTACAAATGATACGACCTTGATATATTTACATTGCTTTTACTTGTAAACAAATAATGTATCCATGCAAAGCACGTGAATAATTCTTATTTTTAGTTTTTGCAAGTATCTATTTGCAACTGAACAGCGAATTTCTATACCAGAGTATATAAACAAAAATGTTTTCCCTCCAAATCTTGTGATTTGTTTTGGGAGATGATCGGACAAAGGTAAATCAAACTGTCAAAGATCTTGAATAGAAATAAAATGAAACTAAACAAACTGAAAAATCTTGAGTGAAAATAAATGAGAAACACTTGACCTTTTATTCACAGCATACTTATCCAACATAAGCTCAGTACAATTCTTCTGCTGGATGGTATCATATCAATTGTAAAACCAGAATTTAAAGGATCTCATTAACCAAATTTAGATACCTTGATACTTCGTCCTCACAAATATAAACATACTTAGAAGTTAGAACCATGAACATTGGAAAACGTACATAGAAAGGCCAAGAGCATCTTCGTACAAATCCTTTTTTATGAAAACAAATACTGGAAAACTGAGATCACATCCAAAGGCTTCAAACTCAAAACTATTCTTCCTGAACATTGTGTCTTTCTATAACCAGAAAGCTAGGTTGAATCTTAACCCCTTCTACAAGAATGCACCTTTCCAATTTCCACTATCCCATTCATTCATGTGGAACTTCACTTCCTTTGGACCATCCTCGTTTTCTTCTACAACAAATTCACCTGCATCAAACTCCATCCAACCCTCCCCAACATGTCTAATAGAAGTCATTTGGTATCCTTCATTATCAACAGGGTTCTCGGTGTCCTGCAAAAACCGAGCAGATTGCTGTTGATGTCCCTAAGAAGTTGTAACTGAAAATTTGACTGGTTTAATACCCTATCCATATGGGGATCGATTGTTCATGTGGAAGACATGAATAATTCTACCAAGAATCCGTTGACGATTGCTAGCAGATCCATGGAGTTTCAGTATAAATGAGACAGTATAAGCTAAACCAGGAGACAGAAGTTTGCAATCAAATATGCCTTGCACTTCAAACCAGCATACTGCAATTAGTTCAGCTATTTCCTCAAAACTGCGGTCAAAAGTATAAACATTTTTTTAGCTTAGCTTGAGCATTATTTTCATGTTCACCTAAACAAAAAACATTGAAAGAATTCAACAGCTATAGACTAGTTTACCTGGAGCCACCTTGAGAAATCCAATGCCAGTATCGATTATCACCTCCCCAAGTTATAGCTAAATATCTTGCAGACAACATAAAGCATAGTTTTCCAGTAGCTTTGTCTAACTAGAACTTCTGAATTGATCAACGATTCAAAACATATTCATTGTCAAATGAAATATTCATTTAAGATTCGACAAAATAAGATGTTCTAAATAAGAATCTCTGAAATAGTTTTCCTATGGCTTATAGATAGAACTTCCAAGTTAATTACACCACAGGTCATTGCCAAATTGAAACATTTCTTTTAGAGTTATAAAATAAAATGTTCTGAATGAGAATCTCTGAATTAGCAAACCATAAAATGAAGGAAAGGTAAGCAAAAACCCAAGGGAATCGCAGTCAAAGCTCTCAAAATAATATTTTAACAAACGTTGTGTTTGGGATAATGTAGTATTGTCATTGAGTGAATCCATGCAATGCAAACTGAGTTAGTGGCTAAACTTGTGGGATCCAAGACTGCTGAAGTTGACAAGTTCATTCTAGAATTCTTTGCTGGTACACCATTTCAGTGTCAAATATCAACTAACAATATTTGGGTTGCAGCACTCCCTAGACAAATTCCCTTACATCCTTTCAGTTGCAACAAACCTTAACTGATTTATTAAGGTTAAAATATATGGTCGACTACCAACCTATTATTTTAGTTCTCAGCTATTGCATGAAACACTCTGCCTGGGAATCAAGCGGCAAGGCAGAAACTCTAAGCAGTTTATGGGAGGACTCAGGATCATAAGTAGGTGAACATGTGGTATGATTGATAGAATATGCAGAACCTTTTGAAAAGTTGCTTTCAGCCAATGTTTATTGGGTTCTCCTAGAACCCCCCATACCCATACGGGTCTAGTCCGGGGCCAAAAAGAATTTGGGTCTTTTATAGGATCCACAGGAAACCTAGGGTGCCCAGGGCAACCCTAGGCAAACCTGGGTTGAACCTAGAGGCCCAAGGGCTGTCCAAAAGAGAAAACCTAAGTTACCAGTTAGGGTTCGGGTTTGGGTTCGACAATTCGATTTGTGGGTTTGGGCAAAAAAAAATTTGGGGTTGGATTCGTTTTGGGTTCGTTAATACAAAAACATATAAAAACCAGAAATATATGCATATTTACAGCAATAATTAAGTTCAAAATACACCACCATATTAATAGTCAAATAACATAGCAAAAATACACCACCACTTTCATAGTCAAATAATAAAATATTAGTGAAATTTGAATGTCGTGATATAGATTAAAGTTCAAACATAATAATGCCAAGTATTTACAATCAACCATCATTGATCATTGATCAAATATCATATAGATCATCAAAAATATCATCATCACCATCCATATTAGATGATGTATGTAGTGGTAAAATTAGAACCACAAATAGCATCAATAGCACTTGCACTAGGACTAGCATTGTCATGCTCACTATCTGCCTCATAGACATCATCAACAATAAGTGCAACAAAGTGGCTTGTGGAAGCATCCAAGTTAAGGCGCTCGGGCTCGATATCCCACTTCCTTGTGTCTCCTTTGTAGGAACTTTGTTTGTGTGTAATGAGGCACAAGTTTGATTGCATATACACCAAGACCTCTGCCTTTTTTGAATGTAGTCTATTGTGCTTTATTGAGTGAATGAAGGAGTATGTGCTCCAATTCCTCTCAAATGAAGATGAACTAACAACCTATTAAGACTAAATTAAATAGTTAAGAGTTACAAAATTTAATTAATTAAAATATAAATTATAAAATATGAAACTTAAATTTAAAAGATAAAAGATGTTGACTATAAAACTTACTTGGGATAAAAAAATTATTGCAAGAGATTGTAGGTACGTGTATTCTTGGCCATGGAAGTATCACCAACTATGAGCATTGACCATATACTTGTCTCGAAGAGCATCAAGACCACAATCATTGTAGCATGCAAAACCCATGAACTTAGCCCTCACTAGATCACATAGGTCACGATAAGTGAAGAGTCTACGAAGTGTTGTACCCTTAAGCCACTTCAACATCTCTATATGGGGCAACTCTTGATGACACAAAAAGTAGCTTAGCACTATAGTATTTGGGACTCAATGCAAAAGCAAGAAAATGCAACGAAGTGGTCATTTTGTTCCATCTCTCTACAATGATTTTGTGTAACTCTTTGAAGAAATTTTTTTCAGGATCTTCCTTTTTTGCATTGATGATGGATTTCATCTTCTCAATAATTAAGTCGATGCCATCATATACTTCACCCAAACAAGGTCTATCCATGTTAGTATAACGGATCATGCTCAATATGGGCTCAGTGAAACTGAGGAGATACTCAACACGATCCCACCGTCATCTAGGATCACTTGCTTAACCTTAGTTGCCCTTGCAATGTTAGATTGCCTCTATACAAACCAATTAGGGTTGATGACCATATTAAAGAGTGCCTCATGAACCTTCACAAGTCATCTCAACACAATTGTGTTGGAGAAAAAATGAGTCTTAACAACTTGTTTGAAAATCAAAATAAAATAAAATTTATGTTTACAAAAATTAAATTTTAAAATTAAAAATATTATATGCTCCATGGGGATACGTCCCTTGGCTTTTTACCCTCGTTTCCGTACCGAGGACGGTACAGGGACATGGGGACGACCAGGAAACGTCCCCTACCCGTCCCCTTTTGTGATAAAAAAAATGAAACATTTTCGAAACGGTTCATAAACTTGCAGGGGACTTAGGGGGTGGCTAGTAGTCCCCGAGACAGTTAGGGAACTTCCTAACCGTCCTGGGGATTGCTAGCCATCCCCTATGGCTCAACAACATCTTACTTTATTTTTTTGTAAAAAAACACATTTTTAAATTAAAAAAAAGGGGATGGGTGGGCCCACAAGGACCGTGCCACCCCTTTAAACAAAACCCAAACCTACTTGACTTATCAAAACAACTAAAAGAAAAAAGCATTCTCATTTCGACATTTGCAAACTTGAGGTGAAGAGCAACAAGTGAAAGAGGAGAGAACAACAGTTGAAAGGGGAGACTAGGGCATCAAATCTACTTCATTAGAGGTAAGTTCTTCAATTTACATATTTTTTTTTATTTTTCAATTTGTTTTCCATTTTTTCAAGTTTTTTTCAAATTTTTTTACCACGTGGGAAAGGCATTGTGAGTTTATTTTTTCCTTTATTTGAACTTACAGCTCTCTTTTGAATTTTTAACCAAAAAAATCATGAGTAGTAGTGAAATTACTAGTAATGATAGTGAGGAGGTTGAGGTTCAAATGCATGAAAGAAGTAGACCTAGAAGTAGAACTCATAGAAGTATGGCAGCCACCAGGGGTTCTTCAAGCAGTGGGAGTGTAGCAAGGCCAACAACTTCAAACCCATTTGAATGTCCTTTTGCAGTCCTCAAAACCTATGCAAAAGACCCATTTAACTTGGACTCATATATTTTCTATGTTTTTGTCATTTTATAGTTGAAACTTGGAGCCTTTGGGCATTTTTTATAATTCGTATATAATATGTATGTACATTCACAATGAAAGCAATTGAATTTCTTTAATTTGTTTGTCAATTCTCATGTGAAATCTCAATTCAAGTCTAATGTTATGCTGTGTTCCACGGCCTTTTGGGGACGGGGACGGGGGGACGACTGGGGGCGAGTTTCTGGGATGTTTCCTAGGGGCCCATTTTTAGGGGACGGTAGGTGACGGCGGCATACAAAATACATATATATATATTTTCAAAATTTATTAATATATTATAGACAGAGAGGGAAAGAGAGATATATGTCAATAAATTAATAATTGATAACAACAATATCAATATATAAATAAATCGCAAGAGTAGTAGTATAACAACATAATAAATGTCATTAAAGCATTATAAAATTTATCATAGCAATATCAAACATCAATAAAACCATGGTCTATCAATATCCAAATGTTTCAAATATTCATCCAAAAGTCTCAATGTTCAAACATGAAAATCAAAATACTAAATACATTGTCCAACAGTCTATGAAATTAAGCCTCATTCGAGCTATGAATATCAAAAGACTCAGAACTATCTGAGTCACTATCATCCTCTGGCAAGAGTGGATCATCCAATGGTAGCCCAACCAATCCCAGTTGCACCTCATCCTCATCAATTTTCCTAACGTCCTCAGGATCAACATCCCATCGTGTTGTTGGAGTCTACCGATACTCAGTAGTTTGTCGGTCCTGAAGTCTCAAGGCACTATGAACTGCAACTAATTTCTCAACTCATTTTGAAGTAAGCCTATTCCTCTTAATGGAGTGGATGAAGCCATAGGTGGACCAATTCCTCTCTATAACAGAGGAACTAGCAATCTGTGAGAGCAAACGAATGGCAAGTTGTTTCAAATCCGGTGTGTCCTTCCCATGAAATTTCCACCATCCAATGGGATTGTTCTGTGCAATGGTGGCCCTATCTGTCCTAGCCTCTGGTTTGTTGAATGTAGGACCCTGAAGATCAGCAAACATAAGCCACTGCTCTCTAATAATGGTTGCCAGCTCATTGGTATACATTTTACGAAGGGTCGTTGTAAGCCCCTCTATCACCTCATCATCCTTAGAAGGAAGCATTCAACCAAGTCTAGGTACATACCACTTCGGATTAAGAGCATAGGCAAGCATATGAAGAGGGGTATTCATTGTGTTCCACTTCTTTGTCACAATAGGCCTAATATGGTTCCCATAAAAACTCAACGTAGGTTCCTTTTGACGAATAGCTTGCTTCATTTGGTCAAGCATGCTATCAAAAGTCTCATATATCTCTCCCAAGCTAGGAGAGTCTATATCTGCATACCAGATTACCCTCACAACTAGTGATATGAAAGAGAAAATATACCTACAAGCAACAAATTAAATATTAGAACTTTTAAAATACAAACTACAAAGTAAAACAAAGTGTAACAAATTCAAAACTTCAAAAACAATTTAAATTTTCAGATTTCTTACTTGATAGTGCCCCACCAAGTTTCATTAAGTACTCTATCTCTCACTTCCTTGCCTTCATTTGTCTTTGATAGAGTCCACCTTTTCCAATCTGTACAAACAACCATGGCTTGTAGAGCATCTTGGACCTCCAACATCCTCTCCAGCAAAATATAGTAGCTAGCATATCTAGTCTCAACTGGTTTGAGGAATTCTTTCTTTGAATAAGACCAGAATAGTGCGTGTGAAGTGTGATGGTTACATACAAACATTTGTATGCTTCTAGCCTCTGCAACTGCTTCTCTCACCCAATCTATTTTTCCAATGTCTTTCAAAGCATTATTCAAAGCATGTACACAACACAGAGTCCAAAAAATATGTTTGTAAGCATTCTCAATCATCAAACCAACTACCTTACAAACAAGAGTTGAATCTGTCACAACCTGCACAACATTAGAAGGCCCTACCTCCTCTACGGCCTCCCTCAAAATGCCAAATTGAAAATCAGCATCCTTATGCTTCCCAGAACAATCAACAGCTCGAAGAAAGTATGAACCAGTAGGGCATGTAACAATAACATTAATGAGTGGCCTATGTTGAATATCAGTCCACCCATCCATGACAATGGAACAACCAGTCCTAAGCCATGTTTGCCTCATCTCCTCCATCAACAAGGTAGCTTTTGAATATTGTTTGTCAAGGAGGGAGGTACGCAATCTATGTTCTCCGGGGGGGCATAAGAGGGTCCAATTGTCAATATTTCATTCACCATAGTTTTGAAATAAGGTGACCTTGCCAAATGAAATGGAAGAGCATGTGCATAAAAGAATTTGGCCACTGCATCATCAACTTGCTCACGTTTTTGCACATTCATTAACCCCATGATTGAAGTTTTCTCACACGCTTTCTTCTTCCCTCTATCAAAACTCTTTGAAATTGATACATTGGAAGAGGCTTGCAAATCAGCTAATGGTTGTTTTTTATTTTGAATGGTAATGATTTGGTCATCACTACATCCAACCAACTTTGCAAATTGAAGTTGTTGCTCCAGTGTTATTTTCTCACAAACTCTAACACCCTTTCTAGTGTCACCCACTCGACGGCCTCTAATACTAGTATAGCTCCCATGGTAATTAGATTCACAAACATGACAAAGCCATTTCTTGCTGCCCCTAAATTTTTCTTCTTGTTGACAGTCACATCTATGGCAAACAGACGCAATGGTTTGTTATGGTTGAAAGGGCCTTTTGAAAACCTTTGAAGAGTGGGTACAGGGCATGCAAAATGGTCTGAAGAAGCATGGGTTGGATTTTCAAAGGTAGAAGAAAGATCTATTGACATTCTTTGAACTTCATTTTCACTGTCACTACCCTCACCCTGATGACTGTCACTACCACTGTTGTTGCTGCTCATTTTCAAATTTGTATGGCTTTTTTTTTTTTTTTAAAGTATGAAAGTTTGTATCTATATGCTGGTTGAAAATATGAAAGTTTGTAAAACAGTAAAAATGATGCCAAATCAATGAACCATTGAACATTGAAAACAAAAAATGAAAATAAAAAATAAAAAATTAAAGCTCTATGTATACTGTATAGCAGAAGCAAAAGAATTAAATAAAATTTAATCTCAAACTTGGAAGTGGTAGGAAATGGAATTGAGAAAGTGCAGCTCCCATCTCTTCAAGGCATCCCAAACACAAACCAAACACAGCTTGAGTTAGGAAAAAATGAAAGCAAATACACCTCAGTCGCGACTTTACCCTAGGCGTGAGAAAAAAAACTTTGAAGAACTCAAACGCCTCTTCTAAATGCAAAAACGGCTCTTCTGGATGCACAAACGCATGAGCAAAAAACGTAGTCGAGTTCTAGGTGTTTGGCATGAGAGTCTGAGGCAGAAATATTTCTTGAGAGTCGTTGTCACATCCCTCACATTGAGACTATATGTTGGTTATGTATTTTGAACACAAAGTTAGTTGCAAACAACTTCTTTCATGTGAAAATGACATTGAGAAGGCAATAGTTGTTCTTGTTATCGTAACTATAATGTTAATGAACTCTTTATTTTGCAAGTGAATTTATTGTTCACGTGAAGTTGAATGAGATCGTGAGATTAAATCTAAATGCATATTATTAAGCCGTTAAAAATGATCTAACCATAATCCTTGTCAGTGGATGCAGGATTGTCGACGCCACGAGAGAAAGGGAAATATCATCAGGGAGAGGACATGGTTAACGATGGATCAATTTTATCATCAAATCTTGAGTTGGTGTAAGACAGTTGGGCTGACGTCATGACCTTGGCCATAAGTGATTAAATATAATTATTGTTAAATAAGCCCATTTAAAATATTTATTAATAATTAATAATCTCCTCTTGAATTTGAAAAGAAGATAACTCATGGAATACATCTTAGGAGATATCAATGGATATAAAATATTAAAATTACCATAATAAAGCCATCGCTTTAAATAAATAAAGATATAGCAATGCTTAAAGCCGATGGTGGAATAATGAAGAAAATATTAAACATAATTTTTGATGCCCATGGATATGAAAATATTTAACATTAGCAAGGTCTTAAGCAAAAGAAAAGGAATTTGTAATAGAGCCATTGTTGGTTTTGAAGCGGAAGTCTTACCGCCACCATTCCATCGTGATGAAATGGCCAAGGGGGAAGGCAAGAAGACGGGAGGAATTCGTGGTGCTTCAATTTTGCCGGTGGAAGCAGCTCTCTATTAGGGGAGTCTTGTTTTGAGGATATTACATTTTTCTGAGGGCTAATCATTCAGTTCTTTCATCACATAATACCTTCTCCTGAATCAACTTCGTTCGGGAAGTCTAAAACAATCCTTTCCATTCATTCGGAGGTAACCCAAGTTTTCTCTGTGCTTCGTCTTTGCCCTAACTGTTGGCGAATTCTCAAGACAAACTAATAGAAGTTCAATCCACCCCTGTTCGTGTTCACGGCTGGGAGTATTGGCGTGTTTGGAAGTCGGGGGAGTTGCGAAAAGAGATAATCTGTCCAATCTCGAACTCTCCACTCACAGACAGGCGAGTAACAAATATCTCACCAAATGAATGATATCAATATTTAATTCTCAGTCGAATTGTCAGGCAAGTATTGTGATCCATTTTCTGATATCCATTATGGTAGAGCTACTTTCAATTTAGTACTGGATCTGTTATATTCTGAAACCCGAGCCAGGGCTCTATCGCTTCCTTTACTTATAAATGTTCTTAGTCTTTCAGGTGGAGTGAAATCCAATAGCTTTTCTTAATATCTGTAGCTTATGCAATCTTCATAGATTTCAAATCTGAGCTACTGGAAATTACTTGAGTTACTTGCTCTGATAGATTAAGCTGAATATTCAATTTATCTTCTCTCTAATCTAGAAGCTGGTCTAGAGTAGATCCTTGTTTTCCAAGTCTTTAAAGGGATAAATATATGTTTATATATATATGTGGGTCTTGAAAATTCTCAGTGCTGTATGAATCTCTTCCTTTATGTTATTACCTTATGATTAAGATCTAACCCTGAGATTAGAGGTAATGATAATCAAATCTGATATTGAGAATTGGATCGAGAACTGGGATTAACCAGAGCAGAGATTAGATTAAGTGTTTCTCCCTTGAAGCAAAAAGTGTACGTTGAAGATTTCTCGAAAGGAAAATCTGGTTTGAGTCTTTTTTTAACCCTTCCTCATCTCCGTAAATCTGAAATATCTTTACCTGAATGGAGACTTTTGTTGCAAGATTCATGCATCATTCTCTCATATTGTTTTTGTCTTGAGTATGACCGGATTTGATAACAATCTGATGTTTTTAAGTCTTGAAGAATCTCAAGATTCGATTCTTGCTCGATGGAAGATTTATCCTGTTATTCTTGTGAATCTGTTGCCCTGCTTGAAGTTTTTCTTCTGTCATCATTCTGATTTGAACTGGAGTCTATGAATGCATCTTCTATTTGGGGTATTATCAGCTAATGATTTAGCCATAGTTTCCTTTCACTCAGTTCTGAAATTATTAATGGAACCTGTGTCTCCCCTTTTCTTTTGAAACCATTAACTTGATGAAACCTTCTTGAAGGTCAAGATTCGTCTCTTCCTCTTTAAGTATTAAATAACCAAATGTCTATAAAGATAAGTTAGGCAGTGAGTCAAGATTCTTTTATTAGGTCTGACTAAAATTGTTGAACCCTGAACTAAGAAGGAAGAATTGAATACATGACATTGAATATAAAACTCTAAGGTTAAGATTTAACCATGATCTAAGAGAAAAGATTCTTAATCAAGTTATGACTTACTTTAGCTATGAGACTGAGGGTATCTCCTTTACAATGAATATTAAAATGTTCAGCTATTCTTGATTGTAAAAGCAGCTTGCTACCAAAGAGGTTTATGAAAACAATTTAGTCTTCTGAAAAGATCCTTAACAATTTATTGCGATGTTAAATCCTACGGTTAAGATATAACCTCGAGCCAAGAAGAAATGATAATCAAACTTGCTAATGTAGAATGAGACCTTGATCTAAGTATTATCATGTCGAGCAAGGGTGAGAGTGCTGACGGCACAGGAGTGCCAGAGATATAGGCATAGAAGTCCCAGCGTTATTAAAATCCTTGGCCAAGGTACGATGCTAGATGCAACATCTGTCAGCTATCAAGTACCAAATATACCATTGATCAAAGTGACCTTTCTAGTTGGGAGGTACCTTTAATAAAGTCGATCAGGAGGTATAGGTCCTTGACACCAGGCTCAAAGGCATGATGATAATTTGATCCATGTTGACTACCCTCGTGAAGGGTGGGTTCTTCAGTGTAGAAACTCGGGAGACCAATAGGTCTTGGTTGGGCGGCAAAGCCCCTGATGATAATTCTCTTTCCCTCATTGCTAAGAAGCCAATTATAACAGCAAGATGACGATGTCAAATGTATTTCTTCCTCACTCGTAATCCAGGTACATGCAATGCTATTTTAAGCTTACTTTTATTTATGCAATGAATGATATTCTTATATGTTAAATATACGTTTTAGAATCTGCAGATAATTAGTTAGACAGATATTTGTATCATTCAGCTGAAATGAAAGAACTGAAATTAGTTAATGAATAAAGAGAAGTTATTTCCTTTTCTCAGTACATAAATTGGTTAAATGGGAACCCTAGTTTGACAGTTATTTAGTTTCGATCTTCCCTGAAACAATTGTTGGAACAGTTAGATGTTACTTTTCAGCTGAAACTGAAAACTTAGAAGTTAGTTGGAAATTTAAAATGAGCAGTTGAAACATTTTTGAAACCCTAGAATGAAAACAAGTTAGTTGTTCTTCGGCTGAAACCGATAGATGGTTGAATTTTTAAAAACGTAGATTGGATAGGTTGTTACAGTCGCCGTCGTATTTCCTAAGAGTCATCGCTTGCCGTGAGAGCCCAGTTCGATAGATATGAAACTTTATTAAGTTTCATTTACATTTAATTTTTTAATTTTTGGAGAAAAATTTAGGTCGCCAATCAACGTGGACCCCGCACAATGTAAAAAGAGCATGAAAAAATATTAAAATAAAACAAAATTTTATGTATTTTTAATGACTGGAGGATTTATGCACACGGGGGACAATTAACCGTCCTTGGTACGACGGGGGATGTTTCCAATGTCCCCCATTTGTACCGGGGACGAGAGACCGTTCCCAACCAAGAGGAAATGTTTCCTACCGTTTCCTAAGAATTTTCTTAATTCGGGGACGGCCAGGGATTGTCCCGGATGTGTCCCCCTGTCCCCGGGACGAATGGGGACGGGTACAAGGGGTTTTGGGGGAGGGGATGTGTCCCTGTGTAACCCTGATGTTATGTATTAATCTTCTACAATGTCTATGATGAATGTTATGTTTTAATCAGCCGTCTCCTGTCGTCCCCTAAAAAATGGTCCAAAAGTACCCCCATACCGAAAACTCGTGTCACCGTACCCTACCATCCTCGTGTCTGAAACCCCGTGGAGCATAGAAAGTATTACTAAAGTGAAACATGTTTATTATTTAATTTACCTTCAACAACTCTAATTCAGAGAAGGTTCTAAATATGTCTTGTGACATATAGTGGTTGGTGATGAACATTTGGATGTCTTTGGCCTTAGCATACACTTATTTGATTCACTAAATTTTGTTTTCAATTTTTTGTAGCATTAGGTTGAAAGAGTGGACAACACAAGGTGTCCAAAAAAGGTGTGAACACCTCTCCTCAACCAATAACCCAACAACCCTAAATGTTTTGCATTGTTTGTTACAACTTGCACAACATTTTGAGGGCCCACTTCATTAATAGCTTGACAAAAGATGCTAGCAATAAATGCACCATCCTTCACCTCTCCTTTCATAATCGACTGCTCTCAAAAACATTCCCCTTTTAAGGGACACTGCAATAACATTGATTAATGGATGATTTTTTTCATCTTTCCATCAATCAGAGACCATGGTCACCCCTATTAAAAAAATGAATCCCTTGGACAAACCAGGTCAAGGCCAACGAAAAATTTGACAGATGAGATCTCTTAATCTTGGCAGAAGATTAGAAAAGAAAGGAAAAGGAAAATTACCCAGTACAAAAGAACAAAAATTATTTTACAATAAATAAGTTTAAAATTTCCATGGACTATCACTTACACCCCGCGGGAAGAAAAGGAAATTACTCTTCGGTGGATTACACAAAAAGGGAAACTTTCCTAGTAAAAGCAATTAGAAACAATGTATTAAAAAAAAACCCTTCATACCTTGGTTCCCTGGTCGATGGAAACTGGTTCACAGAGGCTGAAATATAATTATTTCTTTGAATTATATTGCAGAGGGTGGCAAGCTCTCGCAAGGAGATCTCTGTAATGAGGTGGAAGCATTTTCTCCCATACACAATTTGAATTTCCAGCAGACTTTAATGCACGACAGAGAACTGAGAGCCTGCAAACATCTTTTGGTGTTGTCAATTCAAAAACCCTTGACAGGCAACTTTCTGGCAAATCTCCCAGAGTTAGATGGGCCTCATTATAATCGTCCCCCATCTTTCTAAAATCAGCTTAAAAAAAAATTGCAGCAGACTGATTATTATGTTTCTTCCCCCCTCAACCAAGTTTATATAATGTATTATGTTTTCATAATATATAATTACATTAAAAATAATATATTGAAGAGAAATGTTGAATTTGCTTTAAAAAAACAATTAATGAACTTCTCGTCATTTTTCTCATGGACTTATTTTTCATTTAAGTTCTACTGCTGTTGCATACTTCGAAGACAAACGTTTTACATTAAATTTTTTAATAATTTTTTTTATTATTATTTTTTTCATGAATTTATTTTTTATTTAAATTTTATTATCATTATATTGCATATAAAGGAAGTGTAGTATGATATTCATACACATTTTTTCAAATTTTATATTAATATAAATTAATGTTCCATCTTTTTTCAATTGATTTTATTAAACTTCAAATTATTTATTTTTAAATATGTGAATTATCTCTCATCAAGTTTTGAATTTATTGTGGCATCCACAATACACTTCTATTTTTTCTTAAAAGTTTAGCGACCTTTATTTTGTAGCTTATACTTTTATCCTCTTTTTTTCTATTTTGTTAGTCTTGGTCATGGTTAGTGTTTTTTATCTTATCATATTCAAGTCAATAGTATTGTTGCTTGTTTAAGGTTTTGGGGTTTAAGTATGCATCAAAGTGGTCCTAGGAGAGGTTGGAGTGTTCATAAGTGTGGTGGGGAACATAAAATTGAAGTGTGATTACTTCCCTTTGAGCCTATGGTACAACATTATCTCTTCAAAACAAATTCAAACTTTGGTAGTGTTTTTGCAAGTAGTAATTTATATTTTGGTAACAAACTCCAAATCGTCATTTAGACTCTTTGTAATAAATGCAAGATAAGCATTTTGTCCACAAATTCATGAACCCAAACTAGGTCTTGCCTAGTCTTTGCCTTGAAAATGCAACTTACAAACTTAAAAATTGCAAATTGAAAAGTTTCTCCAAAGTCCAAACTTCAAGCTATTACTCAAACTTTGAACTAAAATCATAAATTACAGACCAAAGTTATAAAATGCAAAAATATTCCAAAGTCCAAATCAATGGAAATTCAAACTTCACATTAGAATCTCAAACTTCAAGTCAAATGAAAATTGCAACTTGTAACTCAACATTGAACCTCAACCCTTAATTGTATGCAAATTTCTTACAATATCTTGAACCTCGAACCACTTGGAAAATGTTGTTTGTACTTATTTCAGACTTGTAGCTTGACAAATTTCAAGATCATAGCTTGATGTTTCAAGCTAAAGTTTTAACTTACATGCTTACAAAATGGTGGTGATAGTTCAAATTTAACTTATCTAATTCTTGTAATATGAATTTTCTTCAAGATTCTAATATTTTAATCGTATAAACATGTAGGTGGGTCTCAAATTTGTACTCTTGATTCAAAAACATTTTTTTTTTTAATTTACAAATTTGTTTGATTTCCCTAAGATATTAATGCTAATGTCATCTCCTTTTTTTAGGTCACTAGTATGGATAATGTTTTCACTTGCAACAATGAAGTGCAAGGATTAGGACGTTTCATTACTATTAAGTGAACAAGACATGATGACAAGGTTCAAGGAATTTCGTAGAAACATTGATCAATTTTAGGACAAGGTGAACAAGGGCCCTTCAAAGATTGGTGGATGAACCAAGATGCAAAGAAGGGGGATGAGGGAGGCAAGAGGTGCACAAGGAGGCATTACATGCATATGCATGTCAACTCTTAGATGACATGTAATGAAAGAATAGAATGCAAAGTGTAAGTCAAAGTCACCTTTTACATTCTATTGTATTGTCTTGTATGATATTTTAAAATACAATGAGTTTTCACACTCACTTTCTAAATTGAACTATTTGTAAGGGTTGGAAACCCTTATAAACGACTTTTGAATACATATATAAAATTCTACTCCACTTTTACATTTTATTTATATTGTTCAATGAATTCATTGATGTGAGTTTCATATCATTGATGTCTTGCTAATGGAGAAGTGTTCCATGTGGTCAACCTAAACACGTTTTTGTTGTACAAAACTTCAACATCTCTCGTGTAATTAAGTTTTATCCTTTGGAGATCAAAACTTCATACATTTTGATTGTGGGAAACAAGTCAAGCAAGGAAGACTCTTAAATTAAATTTCTAGTAATTGTGTTAAAAATTGGGGCACACGAGCGGGAACTACATCGTTTTGAAATTGTTTGCTTGTGATGGCGGTGGAAATTGATCCCTAAGGACGACTGCAGATGATGGCTCTCTCCCATCCCTGGCGGCTGTTGCGAACGACATCCCTAAGGCCTGTGCAAATGGCTTGCAGACTGATGGTGTGACTAACGGTGCTGGTGGAGGTTTGGGCAATGATGGCACTTCATTGGTTGTGTCTGCCGCGAATGTCCCCTATGCGAAGGGGTCTGGCAGGGAGAGGGTTAAGGGAATTGGCTCGACGACAAAAGTTAAGGGGTTGAATGCAGGTTTCAGACATGGAAGGATATCGCTTGGCAGGTTTATCCTAGTTACCAATGCCATTTCAGTGAAGTTGAAGGAAGAGACAGTAGAAGAAATAGATGATATCGTTGTTGAGCTTTCTACTCGTGGGGTGATCTGTCGATTTAGGGGTTTTTGGCCTAGCCTCCCTTAGCTGCATTCTTGGATCACCAATGAATGGGAGCCTCTGATTTTTAGTAAAGTTCATAGTTTCCCCATGGCTAAGGGGTTTTTTGTAGCTAAGTTTGACAATGCTCGGGATAGAAATATCATTTTATGTGATAATTTTTTTAGCTTGGAAAGACAAATATTTGTTGATGATTAAGCCTTAGCATTTAGATTTCAACCCTGCTTCTGAAACTTTTAACAAGATCCCAATTTGGATTTGATTGCCTAATCTTCCCCTCCACCTTTGGAATGACTCTCTTCTGGAGGATGTAGGTGAAGCCCTGGGTGATTTTTTGTTGGTGGATGATGAATCTTTTGACATTTTTCATTCCACTTTTGCCCGCATTCTGGTTGAAATTGGTGTTTCAAAAGGGTTGCCTGTTGAGATTTTACTTAAATCTTCTAAGGGTTCTTGGGTCCAATCTTTGAATTATGAAGGGATTCCTTTCCGGCATAGAAGATGTTTTAAAATAGGTCATGCTACTGCAGAGTGTGGATTTGAGAAAAAAGAAAAGATGGCTACTTGGTGGAAAGACACTTCTCAACAACATTATATGGTTGAGAAGAAATCTGAACAACATAAGAGTTTTTCTAAGGTGGTTGCTTCTGATTCATAGGGTCTTGGGGCATCCCCTCCGGATTGTACCAAATGGTGGGGCTGCTAAGGCTACCCCTAATGAGCAAGTGACTAGGTCTCAGGCTGCCATTTCTAGTGATAGCGCCACGACTTCCATATTTGGCGGCTTTTCAGATAAGTTGTTGTCTACACGAAGGAATAATGATGAAATCTCTAAGACTTTGGCTGCAGACATTCACCTTTAGGATAATAGTGAGCTGGCCTGGCATGATAAGGCAATGCAAGTGGAAGAAGGTTGAATCACTATTAAGGGCAAGAAAGCAAAACTCTCTAGGTCTTCTTTTGATATGACTCTTTGGTCCCATAAGAGTAGCTCTAAATGTAAATCTTGAAGGGTCTTGTTTGGGAGCTAATTTTTGGCTGGTTGCAGGCTGTCCTTTCTACAACATTGTTCTTGATTGTAAAGGGTTTGGGGTCCCTTCAAAACCTTTTTTTCCCTGAATAAAAAACAAATCAAGCAAGGAATAGTTTTCATCATATTCACCCATTTGCTAAATAATGAGTGGAATGTTTGAAGATAATTTTATCTTCTTTTACTCTTTTCCTCTCCACATTCCTTTTTGTATTTTTTTATATTGAGGATAGATCAAAATTATTTTAGGATTTTGTGATTAATTTTTATTTACATTAAGGAAAAAAAAATTAAGTCACTTTTTGACTTGTCCAAGGTAAAAAATATATTTTCACATATCTTTTGCTATCATAAAAAATATAATTGTTATTCCTTCAAAATCAAGCAAAACAAAGTGAATGATTATATATTCCTAGTTACATGATTTTAATATTAGAAACAATTGGGTTATCATATGGTTTTACATGATTCATTTTACATTCAAAATAATGTTGGAAACTATTTGTAGGAGGTTTAATAATTTGAAATGAAAATCATGAGAATATTTTAAAATTGAACTCGAGGGTTTACATCGACTAATAATGAATAATTTTGCTATTCTAAATCACTAATTCTATGAATACATTTTGGTATTTTACATGTAGCCCTTTAAATGGACTAGCCAAAGCCCTCTCCAACTTAGATATTTTAGGAAACCTCACAAATATAATTAATGAAGACTATTGAGGCTAGCCACCTTCCAAATAGAAGAATCTTTGTCATTCCAACAAATTGGTATATCAAAACTCACATCAACTGAAATGACACTAGAAGGAGGATCATCAAAGTGAAACATTAGATTGTTCACACAAAAACTAATGTTCCTATATATTTAACTACCTTGAACCTTGATGAAACCTATCATCAAAAAATACCAAAAAAATATAAAATTAAACAATAAAAGAATATAAAACACACAAAAAAAAATTAATTTGTTCAAGTTATGCTAAAAACTTGTTTCTAAATTAAGTTTGTCTATTGTTTCTAAATAGTATACATTAATTCATTGTGGAGGATGAAGATGAAATTTATAAATAGGACTTCAACTAGAAAAATACGAGTTGTAGCTAAACATGTACGTATGTCTTCTAATAAAGCACATCGAGTAGCTCATCAACTTCGTGGTTGTACCTATATGGAGGTACTTTCGATACTGCATTAGATGCCTCATAGAGCATGTTATCCCATATTAAAAGTACTTTGTTCTGCAGCCACAAATGCATATCACAATATGAATATGGATAAGGGCTCTTTATTTGTCCTTATGGCTGAAGTGAATGAAAGTCCTATTTTTCAAAGATTTCGCCCTAGAGCTCAGGGACGTGGTTATCCAATATAGAAACCCACTTGTCATATAAGTATTACATTGGAGGATTTAGATGACTCTAACTCAATTATCATAAAAAAATAGAAACAAAATATCCAAATAGATGGAAGCATAATCCATTTATGTCGCAAATATACTACCACTTGCAAAAAAGTACTAAAAAAAAAATGTATGGGAAACAAAATAAATCCACTTGGTTTTAGACTTGGTTTTACTCAAAACCATTGTTCCCTTTGGTTTGAAGAAAGGGATTATTCTGAAGATCTACGAGAAGATGAGAGAATATATAATTGCATTGAAAATTATGTACAACATATCAAAGGTTCGATAAATTCTAGTTATGGAGGAATTACACGTATAGAGATTCTCAAATAGACCGAATTGATTTCGGTATATATATATATATATATTGCATTTGTCAACTTGTTTATCGAAAAACAGGGCAAATATATATTGCATTTTCTCCCTAAAAATTGGACAAATTACATTTGAACATGTAAAACTTTACAATAATTTAATGATAAATATCTAGATTAACCATGAGAACCTTGCTTGTCAATTATTTGTTAAAAAATTTAGGGATGTGACCTATCACTAGTATCCAAGTTTTCCATCAAATTCCATATAATTGTGTGTTGATTTAAAAAATAATTTCTTGAGACTTTCCAAGAAAAATATGGATCCATGAGAATCTTTCATGCAATTCACAAGGAAACAACCCAATGCACCTATATTGCCCAATTTATTTTTATTTTTTTAATCATGTATTTGAAAAGGTAAACGTTATTCATAGGCCCAATTATACTAATATATTAAATCATTATTAGTGGGGATTAGATCCTCCATTTGCTACACTCATCAAAGATATTCCAAAAGAGTGATCAATATGGAAATTGCTTCTTCAAGAGCCCTAGTTTTGGCCTAGTTGGGGTATAATCACACCTAACAAGTAATGCATAATGAGACATACTATAGCTCAAAAGCGAAATCAATTGAAAAATCAACAAAATTGGAATGTGTATAGAATGCAGCAATACCAAATGGGTTGTCATCCACAACAAAATTAGACCAGCTTTCAACTAAATCATATGAGATGCCCATTAAATGAATATTACACTTGAACAAAATCAATTGACTTATCAACAAAAAATGACATGCAATCCTCGGTAAAATTAACACTTGCAACCACAAATGATCTTGGATTCATGTAATTATAATAGTTAAATTGTACAAACTTGCCCATCACCTACCCAAAGCCAAGACAAAGGGATACCTCATCTGAATCAATTAATTAACTAATTAAATTCATTTGAAATTCCTTTAGTAAGGAGTGAGAATCATTGACCCATGTTGCTTTCCCAATTGCCCAACATGAGAGTAAAATAGATTAGTCTAGCTAAAAAGATAATGATGAATCTGATGATGAAATCATATGATCAGCCAAGGAAGTTCGCACTAAAAGAGGAACAACTAAAAATGATTAAATTAAGGTAAATATGAGTAGTCATAGATATATTTTGGAAGGATAAGATGCTTCATTAAATACACTTGCATTCATAATAGAAGATGACAACATTGACTTACCTACACTAAT
Source organism: Sequoia sempervirens (assembly GCA_007258455.2). Classification (NCBI taxonomy): domain Eukaryota; kingdom Viridiplantae; phylum Streptophyta; class Pinopsida; order Cupressales; family Cupressaceae; genus Sequoia; species Sequoia sempervirens. Next base: position 251,153,080 of record VDFB02000008.1, read on the forward strand.
TCTAAGAGAGACACATATGTGTGATAGAAGTCATGACAATATGATCACTACTTAATCAAATGAAAAATATCAACAAATGGCACTAAAGAGAGCCATCAACACTTGAATCCAACATCTAAACCTTGCCAACCAACCATGCCTAGTTTGAATTGGATATTCTTGGGGCAATCAAGAAATTGAATCATGATTTGTTAATTCTTGCATTCCCAGCCACATTTGATGAAATACATTTACACAATGAGTGCAGCTTCAGAACACAATTGAGCATGGGGAGGATGTGTGTCCTAAGTTTCTTATAAAGTTGGACATGTATCTTGAGGAAAGGATGAATCACATGGTTAAAAAGAATTACCAATTAATCGGTTTGAAAATTTAAAAATAAGAGAACAATACTGATCTACTTGAAGAAGCACACAAACACATTTTATCCAATGAAATCAAAGGATATCATGAGTGTTAAGGTTCCTCCGGTAGACAGATAATTCAATGGTACTCAAATTTGAAAAGCTAACTACTTGTGATGTTGATCACCTCAGCGATAAATCAAAAAAGAAAGATGGGGTAAGACAAGTTAAAACTAATGACATTCAAGTTGCAATTTTGTTTTAACTCTTGTAGATTAGTCACATTCACCTTGTAGCAGACTCAAGTATCAATTCTATATTAAAGTCCACTGCCCTTTATACGGGCATCCCAGGCAATTCATCGGGAAGCACATCCCTAAATTCTTGCAAAATAGGGTGGCTGTTCAAACTAGGTTTAGTATTCAAATATAAATTTATCACTGAACAGAGTATAACCAACAACTCCATTTTACAATTTTTAACAATTGGAGAGCTGATATTAACTTGCCTTTCTTTTTTTTTAACCCCATTTAGGATCATGAGTTGTCCATAGCCATCTCTACATTGCACCACATTTTCCTTGCAATCTGCATAGGCTTGGTAAGCTTGCAGCCAGTCCTTACCTAAAATGATGTCATAATACCCCAGAGGTACTACAAAAATATAGTGTGTCCGGATAAGAAAGTTTTCAAAAGATCTCAAAGGCCAAAAGGATTAGAAGCATATATCATGGAGGAATCCAAGGCAAGTCATACGAAAAATCTGGAGAATCTGAATATACAAGAACATAATGATGAGATGCAACAATTATTCAGTACATAACAACATCATGTTCGACTCTCACCACTTTTCTAGAATCAGGGAGCATATAATAATCTCTTTGCAGTATGAAAAAGTTGCATATTTATCACCTCCAATTCAGTGTCAAAATGGAATCACTCGGAGAAGTTTCATTTGTCTGTCAATAATCTGTGTATACTGGAAAAATTAGTCAGAAAGGAGAAGACAAGTAAATAATAGAGTCCAAAATTTCAGAACAAAGAGCAACTAAATATACAATTGTAGAAAGGCAAACTAAGCTGAACAGTACAAATGATACAACCTTGATATATTTACATTGCTTTTACTTGTAAATAAATAATGTATCCGTGCAAAGCACATGAATAATTCTTATTTTTAGTTTTTGCAAGTATCTATGTTCCAACTGAACAGCGACTTTATATACCAGAGTATATAAACAAAAATGTTTTCCCTCCAAATCTTATGATTTGTTTCGGCAGATGATAGGACAAAGGTTTCATCACTTGTAAATCAAACTGTTAGAGATTTTGAATAGAAATAAAATGAAAGTAAGCATACTGAACAATCTCGAGTAAAACTAAATTAGAAACACTTGACCTTTTATTCATAGCATACTTATCCTAAGCTCGGTACAATTCTTCTGCTGGATGGTATCATATTAATTGACAAACCAGAATTTAGAGGATCTCATTAACCAAGTTTAGATAGCTTGATAGTTCGTCCTCACAAATATCAACATACTTAGAACCATGAAAACTGGAAAATGTACATAGACAGGCCAAGAGCATCCTCGTACAAATCCTTTCTTATGAAATCAAATACTGGAAAACCGAGATCACATCCAAAGGCTTCAAACTCAATACTATTCTTCCTGAACATTGTATCTTTCTGTAACCAGAAAACTAGGTTGAATCTTAACCCCGTCTAAAAGAAGTCCACCTTTCCAATTTCCACCATCCCATTCATTCATGCGAAAGTTTACTTCCTTTGGACCATCCTTGTTTTCTTCCACAACGAATTTGCCGGCATCAAACTCCATCCAACCCTCCTCAACATGTCTAATAGAAGTCATTTGGAATCCTTCGTTATCGACAGGATTCTCAATGTTTTGCAAAAACCGAGCAGATTGCTGTTGATGTCCCCAAGAAGTTATAAGTGAAAATTTGACCGGTTTAATATCCCATCCATATGGGGATTGATGGTTCATGCGGAATGCACGAATCATTCTACCAAGATTCCATCGATGATTGCTAGCAGATACATGGAATTTCAGTTTAAATGAGACGGTATAAGCTATACCAGGAGAGAGAAGTTTGCAGTCAAACATGCCTTGCACTTCAAACCAGCATACTGCAATTAGTTCAGCTATTTCCTCAAAACTGCGGTCGAAAGTAGAAACATTTTTTAAGCTTAGCTTGACCATAATTTTCATGTTCACCTAAACAGAAAACATTGAAAGAATTCAACAGCTATAGACTAGTATACCTGGAGCCACCTGGAGAAATCCAATTCCAGTATCGATTATCATCTCCCCAAGTTATAGCCAAATCTCTTGCAGACAACATAAAGCATAGTTTTCCAGTAGCTTTGTCCAACCAGAACTTCTGAATTGATCAAAGATTCAAAACATATTCATTATCAAATGAAACATTCATTTAAGATATAAAAAAATTAGATGTTCTAAATAAGAATCTCTGAAATAATTTTCCTGTGGCTTATAGATAGAACTTCCAAATTAATTACACCACAGGTCATTGCCAAATTGAAACATTTCTTTTAGAATTATAAAATAAGAAGTTCTGAATGGGAATCTCTGAATTAGCCAGCCATAAAATGCAGGAAAGGTAAGCGAAAACCCTAGGGGATTGCAGTCTAAGCTCCCCAAATAATATTTTAACATACGTTGTGTTTGGGATCTTGTATTATTGTCATTGAGTGAATCCATAGAACTGAACCAGTTAGTATGCAATTCAAACTGAGTTAGTGGCTAAACATAGAGTCATGGGGTCTACGACTGCTGAAGTTGACAAGTTCATTCTAGAATTCTTTTCTGGTACACCATTTCAGTGTCAAAATATCAGCTAACAATATTTGGGTTGCAGCACTCCTAGACAAATTCCCTTACATCCTTTCAGTTACAACAAACCTTAATTGATTTATTAAGGTTAAAATATATGGTCGACTACCAACCTATTACTATAGTTCTCAGCTGTTGCATGAAACACTCTGCCTGGGAATCAAGCAGCAAGGCAGAAACTCTAAGCAGTCTATGGGAGGATAATAAGTAGGGGAGCATGTGGTATGATTGATAGCATGTGCAGAACCTTTTGAAAAGTTGCTTTCAGCCAATATCACCGGGTTCTCCCAGAACCCCATGTACCCATATAGGTCCGGTCCAGCGCCAAGACAAATTTGGGTCTTTTATACGATCCACAGGAAACCTAGGGTGCCCAGGGGAACCCTAGGCAAACCCGGGTTGAACCTAGTGGCCCAAGGGCTGCCCAAAAGAGAAAACAGAAAAAAACATTTCTATAACCAAAAAGGTGCCAAATACCTAATTTTGCCCTTACGTGTAAAATTGTGAAAATGGCATCCACCATAAAGGTTTGTGTGGTTTCAAGGGCACTAATCCTCATCCCCACTAGGGGCATTCCCGCAGACTCCAATGAGGAGTGCTGCCCTCAACCCCGTTGGGGTCTCCATTCCCAAATCTAGGCTCTTGTTTCCCTTAGTTAGGAGCAGCCAATTGGGTGCAAAAGAAGTTCAAGATTTGGTCTTTGTGTATTCCAACTTGCATCTCTTGACACATAAGAAACTTGATTACAATGATGGGGTGACAAGGAATTGGGATCTAACTGTTGAGTGTACTGACTTAGACATAATTGTTGCGCAACTTGCCAAAATCTCTTTAGAAAAGAGAGAGCTTGTAAATATGACACGACTAGTGGAATTGAAAGTGGCTTTGTAACTCATTGTCGTTCAAATGCAATTGAACCAAGTGTAGACTTTGATGCTCTTGATGAAGAGCAATATGAAGATTATTGAATATTGATTGTAATTTTCATTGTGTATTGACATTTGAGAAATCGCTGAATTATGAATTGAGTATTTTCTTTTCCTTTTTGCAAATTATGAGGCATTTAAATAATTTTTTTATTGACAATTATGAGTATCAATTTTATTTATATACAAAATTATAAATTGTAGACATGCACACACACACACATGCACATGTGCACACACAAAGACAAAAGGGTGAATTTGAGTATGTTTCGAGAGAGAAAGAGAGGACAGTCAAAGGAAAGGTTGTCCGAGGTCAGTTTGCAGGTATAAAGGTAAGCTCTTCATTGGTTTCAGATGGTAGAAGACAGTTTGCCAAGGTGGAGCCATGCTCAAGTGGCAACAAGTTCAAGGGAACAAAGAATGGTTCAAACCTGCAGCATCAGGTACGGTGGAAAGGATCACCACATGACAACCTAACTTGGAAAGGAGGACAAGTTGCAGCTTGCCAATTTGGTGAAATTGGCATGTAAATCACTGGGAGACCCCATTTCTTGGACCCATTTTTTCAAACAGGCCACTACATTGCCAATTTCACCGAATTGGCAACCTATCTTGGCCGGTTTGAAATAATGGATCCAACCCATACCAAGACAAGCAACTTAGTCTATGGGTCAAACCATGCAATATCACAAGGAATTTAATTTCTAAAGCTGACCCACTCACTAATGAGGGAGTGAATCTGGAAGAAAAAACTAACACCAATAGAAATAAGCGCAGTCGAGCAACTAGCCAAGTACAGTTATTATGTCTCCGATTTGTACAAAATAAGGCAAAATTATGCTGGTCTTACTGTTTTTGTTCCCTAGCCACAAGGGAAGTTACAGTTTCTTCCTTTCTTCAAACTTGCCATAATGATTGATGGCTCGTTACCTTCCCAACCAACCTACAAAGCAAAGGGCTGCTTTTCTAAGGAGCATGCATGTGGGTACTGCAAGATGACGATATTGACTAAAATGGCCAGATTTGTGACATACAACGTCATGGATGCTGATTAGTAGACTGGTTTGGCAACATGTGAGTTGAAAGAGGAAGTCTTACACACAATCCTCTGTACAAGCATACACTCAAGCCAATAACGTAAACTCTTTTGCAAGCCTAGGCATAAATGAGACTATTAGAATCTACGGATCACAGAACAGGGGTATTTTTGGGTCACTGAAATCATTCAGCTCCTGCTGATCAGAGCATACCGCCTGCGATTAAATTTCTACACATCCAAGATTTGAACAAGGGGATCCTAATAAGCATGGGCTAGTTGAAAACCTGGGCCTTCGGAAAATTTTCAATGAGGATTATTACAAAGAGATTAAATATTTTGAATACACTCTTTTTCATAAAATGGTTATTTTTCAAGGGACTATGGTTAATTGCTATGGGCTTACCAAAGGAGTCTGTATAAGTAAGAAGGAATTTCATACATTTTCAACGATTATTTTTTGTAGGGATACGTGAACACTATATCCAACCTGAATTTATAAAAAATAAAATTTGATGTAGAATTGGGTATCATACATTCAATTCGAAGTATGCCCTACCTCAACATATATACAAATTAAATATAACAACATCGAGGTTCGGTGTGGCATGGCTCAACATATGAAACAAGGGTAAGTGTAAGTGCTGGCTGAACTTATTTCTCAATGGTGATACTAAGAAGCCAAAGATTTCTTCATAATGCAAAGGTTAATTAATCCGAAGTAAAAATAACGAAACAAACCGTCACATGGAACGAACTCAAACGGTAAAACTTAATAATATAGCGCTTCCATAATTGAGACCGCTTCAAATCTCACAGAGACATTATAATGTTGAATATTGGGTAAAAATTGCGAATCCATTCCAACTTCTGATTTCAATGGACAAACCGGGTCAAGGACGACGGGAAATTTGACAGATGAGATCTCTTAATTTTGGCAGAAGATTAGAAAAGAATGGAAAAGGAAAATTACCCAGTACAAAAGAACAAAATTTATTTTATACTAAATAATTTTAAAATTTCCATGGACTACCACCTACGCCCCGCGGGAAGAAAAGGCAATTACTATTCCGTGGATTACACAGAAAGGAAAGCTTACCTAGTAAAAACAATTAGAAACAATGTATTAAAAAAAATCCTTCTTACCTTGGTTCCCTTGTCGATGGAAACTGGTTCACAGAGGCTGAAATATAATTCTTTCTTTGAATTATATTGCAGAGGGTTACAAGCTCTCGCAAGGAGATCTCTGTAATGAGGTGGAAGCATTTTCTCCCATACACAATTTGAATTTCCAGCAGACTTTAATACACGACAGAGAACTGAGAGCCTGCAGACATCTTTTGGTGTTGTCAATTCAAAAACACTTGACAGGCAACTTTCTGGCAAATCTCCCAGAGTTAGATGTGCCTTATTATAATCGTCCCCCATCTTTCTAAAATCTGCTCGAAAAAATTGTAGCAGAATGATTATTCTGTTTCTTCCCTCTTCAACCGAGTTTATATAATGTATCATGTTTTCATAATATATAATACCTTAAAAACAAGTTAGTGGTGGTTCCGGCCGCCAAGTAAGGAGCTTTTAGGTTGGAAGGGAAAGGAAAATATAGTTGAAGATTTGTAAAATGAATACTAAAACTTAAATGTAAGGTTTAAGTATTTGTTGATTAATTTTAGTTGAAATGTAGAGTTTAATAGAAAACTATATCATGTGAAAAGCAAAATATAGAGCTTGGAGTATGTTATTGATATTGTGAGATTTGTTTATTGTTTTTGTGCACTAAAACTTGTGGACATGAGTGTATATTAAAACTAGCATACATATATTAAATATTAATATATATAAAATACACCGAGGCACCTTTTTTTATTATATCTTTTATATGACATTGTCAAATGTCAAAAACACTATAGCTATTTTTTCTATTTGACCTTTGCTCACATTGATGGATGGTAATGTATACTATCAATATCAAGCTCCAAGTGCTATGGATGGAGGGAATTCTACATATTTAAAATCAGCTTACCTAATCTCTATTTGGCATACTAATCTCTATTATCACCTGAAATTGCACCTTTGTTGAACCTGATGTTCAACACCTCAGTGGAACATGGGAAGACCTATAAAGTTGCGAGTCACTTGTAAACAGAGGTCAACCTCCAGAGAAGGTCGGCTTCCTTTGGTGTCACCTAACTACTGATCATTTAAAGGGAAAGGGAGAAAGAATACATAAGAATAAAACTAAACTATGGTGATGCACCGAAATGACAGGAACAATGAGATACTCAATTTACACTTGAATACTGACGATGAACATAAGATTGCACATCAAATTATGTAAGCTTTACACTAACGTTTCACAAACAGGTTCGATTCACACACTTTTTCCGGAGAGGAAAGAAAGATTTTCACAGACTAGAATCCATGTGTGACTAAGTGAACATAATTTGTGATTTGTATAATGATACTTTTGCAAAGGAAGGCATGAAACATAAGATAAAGTTATGAAGGAATGAAAGAAATTCACAAAAATAACTTGATCATGAACCTAAAATGCACAACACTTTGCAGGAACAAGATGAAAATCTAAATATCAATAGTTGCCAAGGAAAACTTTGTATTCTATGCTCCAAAATAAGTTACAAAATTTTGCTAATCTGAGAGAGGATTGTAGAAGTCACAGACTTCAGAAAAGCATCAGAAGAACTCCTTTACAAAGAGGCAAAAATGCCTTATATACAAGAGAGTGTCGGCCCCTAGGGCTTACAAAAATATCAGGCTCAAAAAGATCTGCCCTTAGATTTTTTTCTGAAATTAATGTTGTGTTCGATTGAATCCCTACTGTCCATGTCGGTGTGAAAGATCACCTTCAAGGGAAGCCTTCTTGATCTTTCTGCAGCCACCACATTTACTTTTGTTCCTCGTGTCGATCTTTGAGTTCCCCCTAGTCGAGTTGCTTTGAATGCTCCTGAGCTCAGAACAGATACATGTTGTTTTTCATTCTATTAATCTTCTTCTTCCTAGTCGGACTGCCATGACTCTCCCTTAGCTCCCTCTGATTGGTTGGGCACATTTCACGTAGATCCCCCGATGGTCAAGGGCTTGCTCAGTCAGAATCGCATGTTGATGAGACACTAATCGTGTCTCCTCGATGCGATTATATCTTTTTGTAACTATCGGTATAACTCATTATCGTCGGCAAGAGTCATAGTGAGCCCTAAGAGTCCATCTCTTTTGTTTGCCGAGGCCATCTACTTTGTGTATCGACAAGACAAACATTTATCGCCAAGAGGTCGCAGCGGGCTTCATGAGTTATGTCGAGATTCCTTTCTATCGCTGAGACCATACCAAGTCGGTAAGACATCACTCCGTCGATCGGACGCTACACCGATGTCTTTTATGTCGAGGAGACCCTCTGCATTCGGCGAGACCTCCTGGCGATGTTGGATCTTTCTCCCCGAGCTAGTTCCCCTTCGGCAAGACTTCAGTTAGTCGCTAGGACCTTTTGGCGAAAGCCTCAACTCCCCGAGCTCCCTCCATATTTCGGTGAGACCCCTCATCGGTCGGTGAGACATTACACCGAGGTCTTCATTCTTTCGTTATGCTCCGCCTCCTTTATCTTTCGGTGATGAGTTTACCTTCCCCTCAGTCAGGGAGACATCGCTAGGTCAGTGATACCTCACACCGAAATCAGTTTCTTTCCCCGAGCGCAACATTCCTTTTGGCGTGACTCCCATCAATCGGGAAGACTTTGTCGCGATGTTCTCTCTATTTGGCTTGAAGCTCCTATCGGAAAGAGTCCACCCTATTGGTGAGACCTCATACCGATCTCCTCCTTCTCTTGTCGAGCTCACTCCTCTTCTCCGGGCTCAAGCTCCTTCAAGTCGGCAAGACTTTCCGTGGTTGGGGAGACCTTTTTCCGACACTGTCGTCCTTCGCCAAGACCACTCCGCTTCGCCCAGACATCTCAGCGAAGCAAACCCCTGATGCCAACCTTCTTGTCACCGAGACCTGACTCTTGTCAGTGAGACTTTACATCAAAGTCTCTTCTTTTCGCTGAGAGCCCCTTCGGGGAGACCTCTCATAGTCAGCAAGACATCATGGCGAAAGCCTCAACTCCTGGCGAGCTTGGACCATTCCGCGGGGGGGACCACCACTTTTCCACAATAGTCGGCAAGACCTTTTTAGTCGCCAGGACCTCACATCGAAGTTCGCTTCCCTTGCCGAATTCACCTCATGAACGATTGTCGGCGAGACCTTTGTCTTCGGTAAGACCTCCTAGCGAAGCTCGCTTACATACGCCAAAGGCATCCTTTTGGTGAGACTTTCCTGGATCGGCGAGACATTATGCCGATATCAATTTCTCTCGGCGAGGCCTTTTCCAGTCGCCGGAACATCTTAGCGACTTGACCTTCCTTTTGGTGAACTGGGATCTTATCGGGGTGACTCTCATGTGTCGGCGAGACTTCCTGCCGAGCTCTCGCATTACATCAAAGGCATAAGGCATGTCGGCATGAATTTTCGTTATCGCTGAGACTTCTTGCCGAGCTCACTTCCTTTCAGTGACGCTGCTTCCCTTCGGCGAGACATTGCTCGTCGGTGAGACCTCAAGACCTCATATCGATAGAACCTTTTTGTGCTTTGTCGACGAGACCAAATGCACTCGCCAAGACATCTCTCTGCCATAGATTTTCTCACCGAGATGCATATCATTTTGGTGGTTGGCAAGACTTAAGGGATTCGGCAAGACCACACACCGAAGAAGACAACTCCTGCCAAAGTGTTTACCCGATGCGATTAGTCGATGATACTTTAAGAAGTTGTCGAGACTTCACCCAGAAGGAAAAATCTTCTGCCGATATGCATATCCTTTTTTCACTAGTCAGTGAGACATAAAGATCTCGCTGAGACCTTCGCGCCGATGGGAAACCCCTAGTCGTCAGAACGATGATCGATGTCTTGCGATGGGAACCTGTAGGTGAATTCGGCTCATCGTGACATTCTTGGGGTCTTGCCGATAGGCAACACAGAAGCATATTTAACCAAATGCATTATGGGTCGAGGATACCTAGATAATCTCATGCCGATAGGATCCCTAATGTGAAGCATTCAGACTTGATGAAACCATTGCTAGTTAGCAAGACATCTGGAAGGTCTTGCCAACTTTCTCCTTAAAGGAAAATTATGTCAAACTTGATTGAGGCCGACCTTTCAACTGAACTCCCTTGTGAAATGTCATTAGATGCATGACTTTTCCCCTTATACGAATGCTCCATTTGGCCTTCTCGAACCTCTATCATATGATTTATCCTACTTGATTGAGCCCATAGGTGAAAAATTGGGCAACATTTCTGGCGACCTTTGTTGGATGTTTGCCTGCTAAACACAGAAACTAGTAGCTTGGCCTATCCATTGGGCACAGAGTCATTGGGAAAACTTATGAACAAACATGGAGTAGCTTTGTACATGGCCATAACATATTGTAACTCGAGAAACAGATCACTTAGATCATTTATGAAAATAGGAAAAATTGTTGAATGGAAACCACTTATTTGTGTTGGAACAACACTTAGGGAATTGAAACAACAACTAAACCTATCCTATACTAACTAGTAAGAAATTGGTCAAACAAACCCATTGACAAGTTGGGTAAAATAATTGCCCTTTCTACTCAATATGCAGTGACTGGCATGTTTAAGGACAACTAAGTAAAAATGATATACATAAAAAGGTTAACCATATGATGCATTGCTTCTTGAAAGAGGCGAACAAGCTCACTTACCTCACCAAACAGACCATACATATTGTCAACCAAAGGAGGACAAATGAGTTGAACATACTCTTGTTTGGCTATCAGTGCATCTTGGACATCTTCTTTTGATGTACCTTCATGTGTAGGTACAAGATTGGTGCTTGGTGTTGTATTGGACTCTGTCTGAGCTAGGTACCTGATTGGACAACCCCTGGTAAGGGTGAAGCTTGAACTTTCTTTGCTGGCCTCTCGTTGATCTCTAAAGACTTTATCTTTTGCTTGAAAAGATGCTGATTGAAGATAATATGCAGGTTGTTCATTGGATGCTACAGTATGATCTTCTTCACTAAGGAGCTAATATACCTATTGGATAACTGAAAACAAATCTTTAGACTATGGTTCCTTATGCTCTTTGTCCATGACATAATACACCTCCTCTTCAACAAGGTGGGGAAGCTCATCTAATAAGTTCACATGCTATAAGGCATTATCTTCAACAACTTATTCAATAGTCTCACCAACTTGAATGGGCTGATCACATGCTTCCCTTTCATATGACACTATTTCATCATCTATGTTGGAAAAAAAAGCTTCTATGATATCATCTAACTCATAATTTTGCATTAAATCTAGATGAATTTTATCATTTAGTTGCTCCATACCAGGCATAGATGTTATCATGCATGTGAGATCTTCATCTGCATCGACAAATTGAGGAAGTTCATCGAACAAGTCAACAATATTCTCTGGCTATTCTAGATCAACTGGTAAAACAGGAACCTGCATGCTCTCTTCCGCTTGCTCAACATAACCAGGCAGTTGATCAAATAAAGAAGTGAATTGTTCTCTTTATGTGGTTCCTTTTGTAGTGAAACTTGGGTATCCTCTGCCTGCAAGTGAAGATTTTCAACTGTCTACTGTCCTACTTCCTGCCTCTCCTCTTGTTTGAGCTTTTCTTACTGTAGTCAGTAACATGCTATAGCTAAATGCATTAGATTTACTTTGCTAATTCTCTCCTTGAGGAGTAAGTCATCTGGATCAATGGGATGCTCTTGAGGGATGATGGACTGATCTTGTTCAGGTACTACATTCTCTTGCATCAAATTGAATCCCTTAAAGCTTGGAATTTCAAACTAAGAAGACTTACTAGGGGAGTTAAGAGGTTGACTTTGCTTGAAGTTGACAAACTTGTACTTGGGAACCTCCTGTTCAGAAAATTTTAGCCTCACTTCTGCCTCTTTTGCAGCCAGCTGCTGGGCAAGGTTCTCTTCAAATTGATTCTTTTGCAGCTCCTCCATTAGTTGGTACTAATAATCTGAGTAAGCTTGAGTATTCTGCACCTGAGCAAAGAGCAGCTTCATTTGTTCTTCCTTAGCAGCTATTTCCTATTCAAGGCCTTCCTCGAACTGGATTCTTTTTGCCACTCTTTCTTGATCATAAAAGTAGACTTGCTCAACCACTTCTTGCTATTATATAATGGTACCCTGCTGCATCTTGACATCAATCAACATCTTAGATAGACATGCAAGCGCTTTACTAATGTCGTTAATCTTCATATTGTGAAGACCTTGATTGAGATCCCACAACGTATGGTCAATTTCTTGGAGCAGGTCCAATATGTTCTGGTATGGATGTGTAGGAGCAACATACTCATGATATGGAGGGTAATAGTAAGCATCTTCATAAATCCTTGAAATATTTTCATTCAAAGAGCTGGAAACTCATAATTAATAGATTATTTTGAGACATACCAAGACTTGTGCCTGCGAAACCAGAAGATTTGAACTCAGAGTTGCCAGGTGTTATTCAAACTGCCTCCAAAGGCTGAAGGATACTGAGGTAGACACCAACTCTCTCAGTATTTTGAATTCCTCAATGATGCACTGGTACACAGAGTCGCCACGATATGCTGATATTAACCTTTGAAAGGCCTAAATCTTACTAGTTGCATATCAAAACCAATAATAGACATGTAATTTTCTAAACTGTCCCACCGAGCGTGCCAAAACTGTTATCACCTAAACTTGCACCCCTATTGAACCTGATGTTCAACACCTTAGTGTAACATGGGAAGACCTCTAAAGCTATGGGTCACTTGTAGATAGAGGTCAACCTCTGGAGAAGGCTGGCTTCCTTTGGTGTCACCCAACTACTGATCCTTTAAAGGGAAAGGGAGAAAGAATACATAAGAATAAAACTAAACTATGGTGATGCACCGAAATGACAGGAACAATGAGATACTCAATTTATACTTGAATACTAACGATGAACATAAGATTACACATCAAGTTCTGTAAGCCTTACACTAACGTTTCACAAAAAGGTTCGATTCACACACTTTTTCCGGAGACGAAAGAAAGATTTTCACATACTAGAATCCATGTGTGACTAAGTGAACACAATTTGTGATTTGTAGAATGATACTTTTGCAAAGGAAGGCATGAAACACAAGATAAAGTTATGAAGGAATGAAAGAAATTCACAAAAATAACTTGATCATGAACCTGAAATGCACAACACTTTGCAGGAACAAGATGGAAATATGAACATCAACAATCACCAAGGCAAACTTTGTATTCTATGCTCCAAAATGAGTTACAAAATTTTGCTAATCTGAGAGAGGACTATAGAAGTCACAGACTTCAGAAAAGCATCAGAAGAACTCCTTTACAAAGAGTCAAAAATGCCTTATATACAAGAGAGTGTCAACCCCTAGGGCTTACAAAAATATCAGGCTCAGAAAGATCTGCCCTTAGATCTTTTTCTAAAATTAATGTTGTGTTCGATTGAATCCCTACTGTCCATGTCAGTGTGAAAGATCACCTTTAGGGGAAGCCTTCTTGATCTTTCTGTAGCCACCGCATTTACTTTTGTTCCTCGTGTCGATCTTTGAGTTCCCCCTAGTCGAGCTGCTTTGAATGCTCTTGAGCTCAGAACAGATACACGTTGCTTTTCATTATGTTAATCTTCTTCTTCCTAGTCGGACTGCCACGATTCTCCCTTAGCTCCCTCTGATTGGTTGGGCACATTTCACATAGATCCCCCGATGGTCAAGGGCTCGCTCAGTCAGAATCGCATGTCGATGAGACACTAATCGTGTCTCCCCGATGCGATTATATATTTTTGTAACTATCGGTATAACTCATTATCATCGAAAAGAGTCATAGTGAGCCCTAAGAGTCCATCTCTTTTGTTTGCCGAGGCTGTCTACTTTGTGTATCGGCAAGACAAACATTTATCGCCAAGAGGTTGCAGCAGGCTTCATGAGTTATGTCGAGATTCCTTTCTATCGCTGAGACCATACCAAGTCGGTAAGACATCACTCCGCCGATCGGACGCTACACCGATGTCTTTTATGTCGGGGAGACCCTTTGCATTCGGCGAGACCTCCTAGTGATGTTGGATCTTTCTCCCCGAGCTGGTTCCCCTTCGGCAAGACTTCAGTAGTTGCCAGGACCTTTTGGCGAAAGCCTCAACTCCCTGAGCTCCCTCCATATTTCGGTGAGACCCCTCATCGGTTGGTGAGACATTACACCGAGGTCTTCATTCTTTCGTTATGCTCCACCTCCTTTATCTTTCGGTGATGAGTTTACCTTCCCCTCAGTCAGGGAGACATCACTAGGTCAGTGATACCTCACACCGAAATCAGTTTCTTTCCCCGAGCACAACATTCCTTTCGGCATGACTCCCATCGGTCGGGAAGACTTTGTGGTGATGTTCTCTCTATTTGGCTCGAAGCTCCTATCGGAAAGAGTCCACCCTATCGGTGAGACCTCATGTCGATCTCCTCCTTCTCTTGCCGAGCTCACTCCTTCAAGTCGGCAAGACTTTCTGTGGTCGGGGAGACCTTTTTCTGACATTGTCGTCCTTCGCGAAGACCATTCCGCTTCGCCCAGACATCTTAGCAAAGCAAACCCCCGATGCCAACCTTCTTGTCACCGAGACCTAACTCCTGTCAGTGAGACTTTACATCAAAGTCTCTTCTTTTCGCTGAGAGCCCCTTCGGGAAGACCTCTCATAGTCGGCAGGACATCATGGCGAAAGCCTCAACTCCTGGCGAGCTCGGACCATTCCACGGGGGGGACCACCACTTTTCCACAACAGTCGGCAAGACCTTTTTAGTCGCTAGGACCTCACATCGAATCTTTCTTCCCTTGCCTAATTCACCTCATGAACGATTGTCGGCAAGACCTTCGTCTTCAGTAAGACCTCCTAGCGAAGCCCACTTACATACGCCGAAGGCATCCTTTCGGGGAGACTTTCCCATATCGGCGAGACATTATCTTGATATCAATTTCTCTCAGTGAGGCCTTTTCCAGTCATCGGGACATCTTGGTGACTTGACCTTCCTTTTGGCGAATTGGGATCCCGTCAGGGTGACTCTCATGTGTCGGCGAGACTTCCTGCCGAGCTCCTCGCATTACACGAAAGGCACAAGGCATGTCAGCGTGACTTTTCGTTATCGCTGAGACTTCCTATCGAGCTCACTTCCTTTCAATGACGCTGCTTCCCTTCGGCGAGACATTGCTCGTCAGTGAGACCTCAAGACCTCATACCAATAGAACCTTTTTGTGCTTTGTCGGCAAGACCAAATGCACTCGCAAAGACATCTCTCCGCCGCAAAGTTTCTCACCGAGATGCATATCCTTTTGGTGGTCGAAAAGACTTAAGGGATTCGGCAAGACCACACACCGAAGAAGACAACTCCTACCAAAGTGTTTACCCAATGCATTTAGTCGGTGAGACTTTAAGAAGTCGCCGAGACTTCACCTCGAAGGAAAAATCTTCTGTCGATATGCATATCCTTTTGTCGCCGGTCGGTGAGACATAAAGATCTCGTCGAGACCTTTTTCCGAAGGAGACCTGCATGCCGATGGGAAACCCCTAGTCGCCAGGACGATGATCGATGTCTTGCCGATGGGAACCTATAGGTGAATTCCACTCGCCATGACATTCCTGGGGTCTTGTTGATAGGCAACACAGAAGCATATTTAACCAAATTCATTATGGGTCGGGGAGACCCAGATAATCTCATGCCGATAGGATCCCTAATGTGAAGCAATTTGACTTGATGAAACCACTGCTAGTCGACAAGACATCTGGAAGGTCTTGCCGACTTTCTCCTTAAAGGAAAATTATGTCAAACTTGACTAAGGTCGACCTTTCAACTGAATTCCCTTGTGAAATGTCATCAGATGCATGACTTTTCCCCTTGTGGGAATGCTCCATTTGGCCTTCTCGAACCTCTGTCATATGATTTATCCTGCCTGATTGAGCCCATAGGTGAAAAATTGGGCAACAATCTCTATTCATCATATTATATTATCAAAAAAACAAAACATATTCAATGAGTTATATATTCACCCTTTTTTTTAATAATAAAACCCTGGTAACAGACCAGGGACCCATAAATTGCAGGAAAATCCCATCAAAGAGATTCAACGACTCAGTCACATGACACAAATCAACACCCACAAACACAAAGAGCTCTGAAACAAACCAACGAAAACTCTGGGAAGATTCAAGACATCAACACAGGTTGAAGAAACCACAACGCAACCAATTTCCCCCAACAACCATTACACATAGACCCAATAACAATGCTACACATCACAACCACACCGGATCAAAAGATGTCTCAATACACATGCAACAACACAGAGCGATGAAGGAAGGGAATGACACACGTTAGCAAGACAAGGCATCAGCGACAAAACACGAAGACACCACAACTGATACCAAATGCGCCCAATGCCTAGAGCACATAGACAAGAAGCCACACAACACAATGGCAACTCAAGGAGTAAGAGAAACATAAAAATTTAATGATCTAGCCCCAAGTCAGGGGGTGAGCTTTGATGTCGATTTGAAGCAATCTAATCAACTCAGAAGGATAGGAGTCCTTTAACCCAACTGCCCCTGAAACCATACTGGAACCAGAATTCACACCTTTATTGGCCGCCCAATCGGCTACACGATTCCCCCCTCTCAGAATATGAGAGGCCTTAAACTTAATGAACCAATGAACCAAACTTCTGGCTTCCACCATAATCTGTTCCAACCACCAGCTACTAGTAGAATCCTTATCTAGAAGGCTGATTACAACCTTTGAATCACTTTCCACCCACAGATGATTCCAACCTTTCTCCTTGACAATAAGAAGGCCATTCCATAGAGCTCTAGCCTCAGACAAGTTATTAGAGTCCTTACCAAAGTCCAGTGTGTAGTACCCCAGAGGCTGACCATTACTATCCCTGAAAATACCACCATCGCCTGCTTTCCCAGGGTTACCCCTAGCAACACCGTTGAAATTTAACTTAATCCAACCAGGATCCGGAGGGGACCATCTAACATGTTGATCTTTGGAAAGCTTCTTCCTTGGGGCAGCTAAACATCCCAGCTAGTGAAACCTGGGCCAAGCATTGGCAAGCCACACCTCATCTGCACTAACCTGCTAGTACTTATTCCTCCTTACCTCTCCAATCTCATTTAGAGAGCACTCAACCTGGTCCCATAACCAATCCACTCCTCTCGCTTGATCTAAGAATATTCTTCTATTTCGTTTGAGCCAAACATTCCACACCAAGATAGCCGGGAACACTTCCCAGACGAATCTGAGACCGAGGCTTTCAACCCTGATAATCCATCCTTCTAGAAGCATACCAAGATTATGAGGCATAGCCCAAACAAGATTCCATCGATTGAGAAATCTTCCCCACAACTCTTAAGTATACTCACAATAAAGGAAGATATGGTTGTCGTCTTCGGCCGCTTTTCCATATAGAACACATCGAGAAGGACCAATCTTCCCCATCTTAATCAGACGATCCCAAGTCAAGGCCTTGCCTTTCCAAGCAATCCAAAGAAAGGCAAAGGCCTTAGGCAAACCCATCTTATACCAAATCTTGGACAACACAAAAGGTTTACTTTATGACCCAAACTGAAGTATCTAGCGTAAACCTCTTTAACAGATGCTCTACCATCATTGCTAAACTGCCACATGCGTTTATCCTCCTCCTTCAAAAAAGGGGTCATATACAATTTTTCCATCACACTTTTCCAAGCCAAGCCCAACTCATTATTTAGGCCTTCCGGAGTTTTCCAAGCCCAACCATTGTTTCTATACTCCTTATAATCCCGAACCAACATAACATATTTGGGTTCCAAAAAGGAAGCTAAAGATAAAAAAGCAACATTCTCCCTCAGAGGCTGATCTTCAAGCCACAAATCCCTCCAAAAATGCACCTTATCCCCTTTGCCCACCTTCCAAACCAAATCAGACGAGAGGAAGCCAAGACAACTTTGCACAAAATTCAGAATATTAGAGCCTTTAGGAAGGACAACACTAACGTCAAAAAGGAAGCTGACCTAATTTTAAAGGTATTTGGATTGCAACACCTTGCTCCACATTTTGTCCCTTTCCTCATATATTCTCCATCCAAGCTTAGCCCCAAGGGCCTTATTCATATTTCTTAAGTTTCAGAAACCCAAACCACCCATGTTCTTTGGCTTGCACACATCTTCCCATTTGAATAAACTGTATTTAAAGGACTCCTCCGTACCTTTCCATAAGAAAATTATTTGAGTTTTCTCCAAATCCTTGGCCACTTTGCTAGGAATTTGAAAGGCTGACATGGTATATGTGGGAACCGCTTCCAAGGAAGCCTTGACTAAAGTGATTATACCAGCTAAGGAAAGCCACTTGCCCTTCCAGGAAGCCAGTTTTCTCTTAATCTTGTCCACAACCTTTTTCCATTATGTTTTTGAGGTCCTCTTATCCACCAGGGGCATGCCTAAGTAACTGCTAGGGAGGAAATCCACATCGAATCCCGAAATACCTTGAATCTCAAAGGAATGAGGGCAAGGATCCTTAAGAAAGAAGATGTGAGACTTGTTAGCATTCACCTTTTGACCCGTAGCCAACTCGTAAGTTTGGAGAATTTTTTGATACCCCGAGCCTCATGAGTAGTAGCCTCTCCAAGAAGCAAGGTGTCGTCTACAAATTGGAGATGAGAGAGATTGGGAATGTTACTGGAAATTTGAAGGCCTTTGATACTACCTACGAAAACAACCTATTTTAATGCATAACTAAGAGCTTCCACCACCAATAAGAAGAGGAAAGGAGAAAGAGGATCTCCCTCACGGAGACCTTGCCTAGCCTGGAAAAATTCATTATCCTTCCCATTGATCAAAACAACATATTGCACAGAGGAAATGTAGCTGAAAATCCAATCACACCAATCCCGACAAAAGCCCATTTTTTCCATGACCGCAATTAAGAAACCCCAAGAAACTCTGTTGAAGGCCTTGTTCATATCTAGTTTAATGATCATACCATCTTTCTTCCTCTCTTTAATCGAATGGATGGTCTCATGAGCAAGGACCGCCTCGTCAAGGATTTTCCTACCTTTCAATAAACCACACTGTTCCTCAGAAATGATCCCAACTAGAGAAGCTTTTAATCTTGATGTCATTGCCTTAGAAGCTATCTTATACAAACAATTGCACAGAGCAATTGGTTTGAATTCATCAAAGTACTTTGGACTCTTGACTTTAGGGACAAGAGCAATGTATGTCTTGTTCCAAGAACTCATCATCCGTTTTCTATTCCTACATTCTTCAACAACCAACCAAACATCATCACCTACTAAATACCAATACTTTTGAAAAAAACCCGCCTAAAACCCGTCAGGGCCCGGTGCTTTCATTACTCCTAAAGAGAAAACGACAGACTTAATCTCATCTTTAGTGAAGGGAGCCATAAGCTTCAAATTCTCTCCTCCATCAACAAGTTGGGGGATGTTACTCAAGCATACATTCTGGGCCTCCAAATTATTTTCCTCGGCCGTTCCAAGAAGGTTTAAGAAAAAATTCCTCCCTTCCTCCCTGATAACTTCCATGTCTTCCACCAAAGAGCCACTGGGCAAAGGGATCTTTAAAATCTTATTCTAATTTCTTCTTATATTTGTAGAAAGATGGATTTTTTTTGTGTTATTATCACCTTCTTTCAGCCACTTGACCTTAGACTTTTGCAACCAAAAGATTTCTTCCATGCGTAGCAAATGATTGAGCTCATCCATCTTATCTTTCTCTCTATCTCTTAAAGATAGGGACATGCCAGACGTTGCCATCTCACTCTCAATGACAGCCAAGTCCCCTTCAACTTTTACCTTGGAGGCAAACAAGTCTCCCACCACTTTCTTGTTCCAAGCCTTCACCTGGCAACAGACTTCTTGGAGTTTTTGGTAAACCAAAAGCCTTTGATTCCCTTTTATCTCCTTACACCACCAGCCTTCCAAGGCCTCGAAAAAATCTTGATGCTTGTACAAAAATGCCTCCATCTTGAAAGGCATACCCTTTAGTTTGCAACACAGGGAGCAATTCAAGCGAATTGGC
This sequence comes from Sequoia sempervirens, assembly GCA_007258455.2. NCBI lineage: Eukaryota > Viridiplantae > Streptophyta > Pinopsida > Cupressales > Cupressaceae > Sequoia > Sequoia sempervirens. The sequence continues at coordinate 251,173,409 of VDFB02000008.1, forward strand.
CAATGATCTGATCCTCCAAAATCATAGACCTCCGACCAAAAATGAATTGAATCTAGGAGCTAATTAGAATTGACAAGAAACCTATCCTACCTGCACAAAATGTTATCATCACCAGCTCTATTATTGGATCATGTGAACCATCCATCTTTTGGTTGAATGTCAACTAGGGAAAGCTCCTCACAAAACTGCCTGAACCCATCTGAACCCAAACTGCTACACATCCTCCCTCCCAACTTATCTTCTAGAGCTAGGATGGAATTAAAATTGTCACCAACAATCCAATTCCCTGAGAAGAATGTGGATCTGAATAATTTCAAAGGGTCCCAGCAAGAGCGCCTCTCACTCTGAATGTTGGGACCGTAAACATTGGTGATCACAAACCTTTTGTTTCCCTGCAAATGTCTAAAATCAATTGATAATGAATGGGAATCTGAACTGATTTCTTCACCAGAGTACCTGAACTTATTCCATATAATCGCTAAACCACCAGCCATGCCCCTCGCACCAAAAATGCAACCTTCTCCATTTTTCCAAAGTCTGCTAAAAAGGTTCAACATAACTTCCTTCTCCAATTTGGTTTCTTGTAACAAACATATATTTGGAGCCTCGATCTCTATCAACCACCTAACCAAGCGATGCTTCTCCAGGCCATTCATGCCTCTCACATTCCAACTAACCAACTTCATTTCTTGGGTTGAGTAAGGAGGTGCTCTCCTCCCATCTTAACGAATTTGTTTAGGGTGTCATGCGTTCCTTTCCCCACATCTAGCATGGTTGTTTGCTTAGCCTTATTCACTTCCGATTTCCTACCCCTCAGAGAAGGACCACCAACATCCATGATCACATTTGTCTTTCCTTTCTTTCTGCTCCTTGTAACTATATTCCAGTCATTTTTCTTATCTTCAGAGCCCCCCTCATCGTGAGAGGCCACCTTTGCATGTCGACTACCCTTGAAGCCTTTGCATTTCAGACCTTCCTCAATCTTATTCGCAACCACCTTATTAACTTCTTGCAGGACAACATCACAACCATCACTGTTATCTGCCAAGGCCCCACCCTCACTTCCAGATGAATCAGCCTCAAAATCCTTATTAGCTAACATAGCAACTGCATCGATCGCCAGATTATTGATTTCTGTAACTATTGGTGCACCAGAACTGGGAAAAATAGGCTCCTTCCCATCCAACCCACCCCTCAGATGGACAAGAGAAAATACTTTTGGGGTCGCCCCCAAAGAAGACCGTCCACACTCTGTTGAGATTGCATCCCTCTGGTCTGGGATGTGCTCCTTGGCTAATCCACAATTTCTGGCAATATGGCCAACTTTCCTGCATTTGAAACACCTAATGGGGAGGCATTCATATTCTAACTCCTGGAGCCAAACTCTGATCGCAGAAAGCTAGATTGCATGATGAATATGTTTGCTCAGACCTATTTTGATACAAATTCTAGCATAGGCGGCCTAGCTTCCCTATTGAGAAGCCCCCAGACAGTGAACAAACTCGCCTAAGGCATCCCCAATTAGCTTAAATATTTCTTTCGTCCATAACTCCTAAGGTAATTTATACATCCTCACCCAAATCAGAGCCTTCATTACCATTTCCTTGTGAGGGTCGAAGCCTGGCTCCCAAGCCCTAATAAACAAGTTGGCGTTGCCCATGAACCATGGCCCTCCATTCAAAATGTTATCTCTTTCAAATTCTAACTGGAAGACAATCTGCAAAAAACCTAATTCCAAGAAGCTGACCTCTGGCTTAACCCCTAGCCATTTGCGCTCTATCCAGTCTTTTATTTTGTTCATCGAGGGCCAAATACCAATGAATTTGGCGATAACAACAATTTTTTTGAGATTTTCAACTTTTGAATTCAAAAATTCATCTGGGATCGCTAACATAGGAATCTCCTCCGCAAGCAGTAAATTGACATTCTCGACTGACATCCAATGTCGATTGTGCTTGGAACTCTCAAGCTTAGATGCAGCATCCAACAACAGCCTACCAACTGCCGCAGAATCCTCACTTCGGCAAGCTTCGTTACTATCCCATACCTACGATGCATCTTTCGCACCTTTCACATCCCCTAACTGCCTTGCTCCTTTCACATCCATTTCTATGAGTTATATATTCAACTTTAAAACAAACAAATTTATTGAATAAATAAGTATTATTTCAATCAATACATTATCCTAATCTACCTTAAAATCAACCTCTAAGAAGACATGTTAGTTTGTTGTTTACCTCCCTCAATTAGATTAAATGTTAGCTCTAAATTTTTATCATGAAAAATGGTAGAATCAAAATGGAGAAAGATGATTTATAAGCAAATTGCAGTAAGGGATGACGCATTGTAACTTCCTTCATTAAATAGCAAACATTTATAAAAAATAATTATTATCTATAAGTTTTTCTTTTGTTCACCCCTATTTTTCTGTATCTAGGCTCTTATATCAAACAAACACAGCCTACACTTGGGTTGCTTCCTAGGCTATCATTTTCTCCATCTCCCCTCATCCTCATGTTGTGTAGAAGTAGAGATCCAACCAAAATGTTAGCTTCAAAAGACTGAGGACCTTTCTTGGTGATGCCCTGCTCTGCAAGTGAATTAAATTTGAGAGAAAAAAGAAGTTAATAATAATACTAATGAACTTACTCACAATGCTATCAAAGTGTCACTGACATGATCAATCTGACCATTTTTTATTTCTATTTCTTGAATCTAATGAGCTATTTATTATAGTTAGAACAATATAGTGATACAAGATAATCATTTCTATTTGCTGCTTAGATAACATTTTTATTCAAAACAAAATCATAAAAGAGATTAATATTTTTTGAAGCATATGCAAGCTAGAGAAATGCATGCAAAATGTGGAAGCATAGACAAAGCAACGAGCTTGTCGAAATGTCATATGATTGCAGAATCAAAAAAATACGTTGCAAGGGTTGTTACTTTTTCCAAGGCGCAGACCCTCTCCAAGATATAGTGCCATCCCCTTGAGGCACCAATCCTTACGCCATCCTCACTCTCCATCTCTTTGATGACTAATAATAGAGTGCATTACAGAATAAATAATAGAGTGAATTATAGAATAAATTGATTTCAAATTCAAAATCCTGCAACAAGGGGACTTTGTATTACAAAATACAATAGGATAACACTGCCCTTATTAGATATGCTTAAACAATCTAGATAGTATTGGTAGAGAACCATAGAGATTCAACATACATCTAAACTGAAAAGAGAAAATTAAAGCTCTACATATGCAAGCATCAACGTTCTTTGCACACAATCGTGGAAAAGCTTAAACAACTTATTTGGGACCTCATGTTTATTTATTCTAAACTACTAAACAATAGTTTTATGCTGGACAGTGCATGATTTGAGCTTCCAATGGATACTTCACCCACACTAATAGAGTTGAAGCATCCTTGGTAAGATAGGGATGATTCCCTTCTCTTGCACATCTCCACTCGAATGCTTTCACTAAATTGGTAAAAGTAATTGGAACATACACATTTGACATGTCTATTGTTAGGCATGCATGCTTTCCTACTCCAAATGAAAGATATGCCATTCTCACCTTTCCTAATTCATTCTTTCCCGTAAATCTCGTAGGCCTAAACTCCTCAGCCTCTTCATTGGAAACATCATGTAGATTAAAAGCACGAATAGCTTTGTAGGCATGGTGATGCCCATTACCTTACACTCCTTCATTGTCTGGCGGTTTAATAACATAGTCATTGGATCTTTTGAAGGAACAATGGAATTCCTTGCCTGAGGTCGGTTTCTTATACGAAATTCCATTTCACAACCTGTTATTAATTTTTCTTCAGAAATTACTAATATATATGTTAGGACTATCTCTTTTATTTTGATCAAAATAAAATTAAAAAAATCAATTTGAACTATTAAACCTTTTGAAATTTGAACACCCTTTGTCGATGTCTTCTTTGCATGCACCAAATGGGGATCACAGGACATAATACAGTCACCCACTGAAGCAAAAAGGGCATATTTGACACATAATTTTAGCTAATAGTAGACTTGAATGCAAATTGTGGAAACATAGACAAGGCATGCGAACCTTCTGACAAAATGTTGTAAGGAAAAACTGAGTTGGGAATATAATGATCGCATGCACAAAATGGATTTGTTGAAAAGTTTTAAAGACTAAAGAAAAAGACTTCAAGGTTTTCAAGAGGTGTGAAACAACTATCTAACAAAAATTCCCCAAGCTCCAAGGTCTATAACATCACAACAGGTAATAATGCGCTGGAGAAATCGCATATTGTGCTCGAAAAATAGTTAAATGGCATTGTTTTTTAGAAATTATGTTTAATAATGCCCTGGAGGAGAAATCACATAATGCGCTGGAGAAATTAGTTAAAAGGAACTATTTTTTTAGACATTCAATGATTTTTTTTGTATAACTACCCAAGTCTTTTATTTTATTTTATTTTTCAAAGTTTTATTGTATTTATCTACTTCCATCTTGACTGCCACCTATACACATCAAAATAAATGCAGGGAATAAAAATGTACTTAGGTTTTGCAATCCATAATGTGAGTGTAAGAAGCCTCTCGGCTTAATTCACATTTTTTGTGTGTTTGTTAAATAATGTTAATAAATTTTTATATAAAAATAATTCAGGAATTTAAATTGGTTTAGTATGAGTGGAGAGTTTATTTGTCAAGGTAGTATTAGGGAAATGGGAAAAGTGAATGTTGAGAAACAAAGAATTCCATATTTAAAAAATATATTTATTAAACATAGTTATTTGTTAACATATAAATCATTTTGACTAGATATGTAAGACATAAAATAAAAATATTAGTAATAAGTTAAAAATTTAAAAGCATTTTACAAAATGGAGATATAAAAAATATAAAAGCATTTTATTTTATTTTATATAGAAGACATAAAATATAAATATTAGTAATAAGTTAAAAATTTAAAAGTATTTTATCTTCTTTAGTGCCATATTATAATTAATAGTAATATTTGTGAATGTCTGTATAGACGTTGATTGTATAATTGGTGGATACAGTACAATAGAATATACTCATTAAGTGCAAGGTACAATAGAATATATTCCTACCCCACATAGTTAAATATTTTAACCATCTTTATATTTTTTATAATGTATTCAAATACTATTTCTAAATTCAATTCATTCAATTAAATAAACTAATTATAATTAATTGTATTTACCTTGCATTTAGAAAAGAACATATGCCCATGAAAAATAGGTCATAAAAGTAAAGTCAATAAGAATAACAACCTTATAGCTAGACTGGAGGTTTAAATATTAATTAATTTCCTTTCAAATATTAATCCACTTATATCAAATGTTGAAAAGTCCCACCAAAAACAATTGGTATCAAACTATTAAAGTGATGCATTAAGGAAGGGAAATGACATAGAAAAGTACCTTGAGAAACACAATATGTTGAGGCTAGTGGTATGGAGCAATCCCAATACCTCGTAGTGTGTTAATGGTGAACAAATGTAAATAGGAATGCTTGTCTATGCTTCGTTGTGTTGTATATATTCCACACGTCGACTGAGTGCATGGATAGTGAGAATGGCAAGGGAGTTACATGTAAACGTGTGAGAATATAGACTTGAAACAAATTTGTCCCTTGATTGATGCATTAGAATATGATTTACAAATCCTATGAAGAACGTTGAGGCACAAAGAAGTGTATTATTGTTTCGAAGGCAGAGGATATCTATAGAAGAACAACCAAATATTGTAGAATGCCATAGAGGTAAGTTGTTATTGCTTTGTAGAGTATCAGAGATTCAATGTACAAGAACTTTCACTATTTAGTAAAACAAATGGAGATGGCTATTACTGTATTGTTTATAAAATCTAACTTAGAAATCCTACCAAAGTAACAGTAAATGACATATGCTATGTATGTCATAAACATGAAACAATAAAAGCCAACAAGCAGGCTACATATGGAAAACTAAATGCTCTAGGCAAGGTCTTGTTAACTGTGAATGCATCAAATGCATTGATTATGGATTGATTGAACCTAACTTAGAAATACTAGCAAACTAACAGTAGATGACATATGATATGTATGTCATAAACATGAAACAGTAGAAGCCGAGAAGTAGGTTAGATATGAAAAACTAAATGCTTTGGGCAAGGTTTTGTTAATTGCGAATGCACCAAATGCAGTGATTATGGATTAATTGCAACAGTAACTTGCCTTTGGGCAAAAAGCCAGGCATATGAAGTGCATATTGTTAGAAGGATGAGACAATTTGCATTTTATTGTTAAGTTTTTCATGTACTTTTGTGTTTCATGTTTATGAATAACATATTATTTTTCGACTGTGGTCATTTGTTCAAATTTTCTTTGTAACAGGAACCATTTTTTGGAATTGGAGTGGAGACAAAGACCTGTACAAGTGCAAATATACTTGATTCTTGAAGAAGAGACTGCGAGGTCATAATTTTAGATGATTTTTCTTTTTTGCTTCCAATGAAGTTTGATTCTTTGAATGTATGTAAAAATTATGCTAATTGTTTGAATTTTTCCAATTTATGCTGATAAGCAAGCTGCAATAATGTTGTAGCCAGAGATGTGCACAATTGCAACCATGTGATATGCAATTCATATGTATTGTTTTGCTTAGTACATTAATCAGATTGTGCATTACCTATTCCTTGGAGTGGCTATAATTTTGAATTTATTTCAAGCAAATTTGCAAAATATAAATACATGATATTTTTTTTGGCAAATATGAAGGTCTTATAACAAGTAATCCTTGTAGTTGAAGGAGGACAAAAGTATTGATTTGAGGACAAGGGAAACTGGTTAGCTAAGTTTGTAGAATGAATACAGTTGCACTGATAGAGTCATCTTCAATGTGCTTGAATTAGAAGCACTCACTGTTGTTTGAAAGTTTGATTAGGAAACTGGGGAGAATTTTTTTCTGTTTGTAAAAATAAGCAACAAAACTATCAGAAAGAAGCTCCGCTAGTTAATAAGAACTTTATTGTAAGGGCTAGGATCCTATCTAATAAAAAACTAGAAAGTTTAGTGAGCCATAACAATTGATTGCATCAAACAAGGAACAAATTTGTTTCAAGTATATGTTGTCAGGAGGAAAGCTTCCTGTTTACACATATCTAGCATTATGACCTTAGTCTAAAAAAGCATTGCTTTACTTGGGAAATTGGTCAATGCATTTACTGCTCTAGAATGCATTAGCCTAAGGAAAAAGCCTACACAATTTGCATTTAACCTACTCCTTGGCTTCAACTGTTCCATGTTTATTGGTTACATAGCATATATCATGTACTGTACCCATTTCCCCGGTGAGGCAGATTTGAGTCAATATTGTCACATGTTTTGTACATAACAACTTTACTATTCTCACCATTCATGCACTTGGTCCACCTGTACGATGTGTGGAGGACGTGGGAGCATACACAAGCCTTCCTATTTAGGATTGGTCCCTTTGAGTAACACCAACTTATCATGTTTCTAAAGGAACTTTTGGGTGTTGTTGGTCTGCTAAAAAAGTTCAGTGCATTCCCTATGTTTTGTTATAAAGTGGATGCTACTGCTTACTGATTTACCCACATAAACTAAGTTACTGAGAAAATAGCTCAAACAAAACTCAATCAAGTATCAAGTGAATCTTTGTACAATTTGCATTTAATGCTTAAATATTTGACAAACTTTATAATGTGTTTCTATTTTGCTTATTTACTTAAACAAAGAAGAGTAGGAAACCTGCTCCATACAATAGGAAAGGAGATAAATGATAAATTTGAGACATGAAAAATATGTGCTTATATTTGGAACTATAGGAAAGTAGAAAAATATTTTAAACTATTGAATTTGATTGGCCAACCAAGTATGTTAAATTTGTAGACACTAAAAATTGTCCCAGGTTTGTGATTTCTAAATTCTCCATCATTTCCCCTTTTGTCTTTGATAATTAAATAATTTTAATTATTTAATTATTTTCTAAAGTCATAATTCTTCTATTAATTAAATAATTATAATTATTTAATTAATTCATTTTTTATCTTTATTCCTCCTTGATTAATTAAATAAATTTTATTTATTAAATTACGTCACTAATTAAGTCCCCTTCTTTCTAAAATTAAATAAATTCTAATTTATTTAATTTTATCCACTTTCCACTATAATTAAATAATTATTTTAATTATTTAATTATTCATTAGCCTTTTCTCCTAAATTAAATAAATGTTATTTATTTAATTTGGTCCACTCTCTTGAATTTTGAATTAAATCATTATTTAATTCAAAATGATTCCTTTTGTCACATTCCTCTATAATTAAATAATTATTTTAATTATTTAATTATTCATTGGCCACCTAAATTAAATAATTTTTATTATTTAATTTCTCGTATCACCTCTTTATCCATGTCAATCTTATCTTCCACATCAAATATTATCTCTTGATATCTCATTTAATCCTAACCCTTGATTGAATTATCTCATAATTCAATCTCAACCCTTCATCTTTATCATTTGCCCTAATTTTTCCCTAACCCTAGTCCATACCTCAACTTTCAATCTTGGTCATTGATTAAGACATCTTATTGGCATCCAATCTCAACCATTCATTCAAATTTGTCTTTTCTATAAAAGACCTTATCCTTGTCATTTTCATTATCTACACATATTATGCAAGTACATGCTGCTAGTGTGAGACAACAATCTTCAATATTTTGCTAGTCACTTGTCAAGGCTTATTATTGCACACTCAAATCTAAGGGAAATTATCATATTCAAGCAAAATGGAGAAGTGCAATGGGGGTGAATCAATGGTGGCATGAAGATTTGGTAATATTGTTTTATGTTTTATGTCTTTATGTTCATTTGTGCTTCATTGTTTATTAGGGTTTGATTTATATGCTTTATTGCATTAACTTTAATATTTTATCCCTAATTACAAAATTCAAATGCAATAATTTCAATAGTAACTTTCTCATTAAAAACATGCATGTTTTATATTTGTGACATATAGCACACTTAAAAGGTGTAATATTGGATTTTAATCTATTTTAAGGGGAACATGAGAAAATTAAGTATTGCCTAACATATAAAGGAAAAAGATGTCAATTGTAAAATGAGAGTGGCAAAAAGTTTTAATCCATAAAACATGAAATGCAGTGATATAAGCCAAAGAGCTAGGAACACAAGCATAACAAGAAGAGAAGTGCAGGACGATGCAATGGCAGGTAGCTTTGCACTTGCTTGTGTTTCTTCGTCACCTGCAATGCCATTATTATGATTAGTACAAGAGCAATATTTTTATATAATTTTAAACATATTTTGGAAATTGAAGAGGGAAAAAGTATTTGTATCAGTATTGTTTTGTACCTTGTTGTAGCATATGTCGTTCATTCAGTTAGGAAAATAGATCTATAATGACATTGTTTTGATTGAGGATGAAATGGCCTTTGGTGACGAAGTCTCGTATATCAAATATAATTGCTGATTTGTCCTTGATGTAGTCTTCATATTTCATGTTTTGAAGAGCGGGCAAGAGTTGTTGGATGACATGGTTTTGAATTGAACAATGAATTGTTTTCTTGTCATTTGTTATGATGATAATTTTAGGATGAAGTGAGTATATGTAGCTCACTTCCTTGTCACATTGGTTGCAATGAGTGGTTTCCTATTGGAGCATGTCGTAAGTGTTGAATTTATAATTGCAAGTCGGGAAAAAAGATTCAAATGGATTTGAAAGTGTGTTTGTTGCTTTTAGTGTGCCTGAAACCTGAAACATGTGAACGTAAATTGTTAGAAGGGGTAGTTTCAAAAAATTTAAATGAGAGAGCGATAAGATTTTTAAAAATTCACCTTAAATGTTGATTGCATCAAAGCAGTTAGCTTGTCCATTGTTCTTTTGTTATTCAATTTGCAAATAAATGTTGATTGACCTATGTGGAATGTGTTCTTTTGATCTATGATTTTTAGGATATTCTTGAAAAGAAATGTTGGAGTTTTGTTCCTGTGTAGTTGTTCCTCTATTTGCAAGTATTGTTGTTCATGAGATGGACACAGTTGCAACTATGTGGCAATAAGAAAGTTAGTTTTTGTTACAAAGAAATTTTAGTAGAGACCACAATGCTATAAAAAAGGGTTAAAATGGATTAGTGGTATATGTTGTGTAGACATTTGTACTTGCACTCTGTCAACTTCTTTGCCATCTTTGATATCAACTACATATTGGCTACCTACTTTCTTAGCGCCAACAACCAAAGCACCTATTGTTCCAATTGGATATTGATCTATGGATGCTAGTAGCTGATTGATAGTTGTATTTGGAATGAAGTAGTAGTATTCAAAAAAGTGAGGCATGCTTTCAACTGTACTTGTGTTTTTCGATATCAATATGCAATCATAGTCCCCTTTGTCATAATCTATTCTAGGTGCAATTTGTAAGCCTGCTATTGAAACTCCCAATCTTAGAATTATTTTGTGTTGGCATTCTTGCACAAGGTTTCCACTAATATTCAATGTAATTTTCATTTTTGCTATGAGATCTATGAGATCTGCATGTAGTACCTCATGTGTTTTGTTGACTTTGTCCAATGTTGCTTTGTAGACAACAAGGACGTCACCTTGGAATGTGTCACCAACTTTTTTGCATTTAAGTCTTCAATTGATATGGTATTTTTGACTTTTGTTCTATAAAAATGGAGGAAAATGTAAATCTTATATTTGGACAATGCGTAAATGCATATGATAGGGAAATATAATAAGTTGTTTACCGTTTGCTTGTGTCTTCTTCCATGTCTTGCATTTGATGTGGTGGTTTTTTTTTTTTGATCCATCATTTTCCTACAAAGTAGTGATATAGTATTGGAGAATGGATTGGAGAATGTATTATTGATATATGCTTATCTATGTCTATAGTACCATACACAATTAATAGGGTCCTTCTTGATCAATTCAAAATTTTCAATGTCTGTTTGAGCAATTGATTTTTATTTATTTTTAACTAATTGGTGTTGATTGTGTAATTCTCGTAGTGTGCTTGTTAAAGGATCCCAATTTTTTTCAACACTAGTGAAAGTGAGGAAGAATGTGGGTGGTCCTAGTTGTCGTATCATTGTAAAAACATTTTTCTTAAGTTGTGTATAGTCTGGGGATATTCTTATTCTTTTGAAATCAACATATTCAATATCTGATTTTAGGATTTTCTCAAGGTTTGGTTTGTGTCTCACATCCTTGGTGAGTAGATTTTTCTCTCTTAGTTGGCCCTTTCATATTCTTATGGACATTGTAAAAAAGACTTGTAGTATTAGTATCTTGATAGTTTTGGAAAATATGTTTGTCGTGTGATATGAAAACTTTTTGTTTGATTGTAATACTTCCCATTGCACAATTTTGTGGTGTGTGAATTTTTTTAGAATGTCATCATCGCATCGCTTTCCAAAGAATAATGTTGGGAAATTCATCTCAGTATATTTGTCTTTAAAGATTCCAACTGAATAGTTTTGTTCTACAGGTGCTATTTCAATGATTTTGTCTTGCATGCTATGTATATTTCTAGATTCAGTGAATCTATGAAACAAGGTTTCAGATGGGTTCTCATGTTCTATGTCACTATCTAATTCAGTTTCAGTTATGAGAGGTCTAGTATTCTCTTCAAGTTCATCATTAGTGTGCAAAAATTGTTTCCAATCTTTGTTTATCTAGGCATTTTGCATTTTGTATAGTGTTGCTTTTGACAATTGAGCCAAAGCTTCCATGATGATATTGGGTCGTACCATGCCTTTTTGAAATGCATTATTGTATTCCATTCATCTTTTGAGTGAAACAACAATTGTTTGTGTGTTGTTAGTTAACTGTGGTAATGATTTTTGTATAATTTTAATGTCAACAGGGACATTAATGATGGAACCTATTAGTCCCATTTGAGATCTTTTGTACCTTAGTTCCTAGATTTGTGCAAATGCAATTCTAAGTAACACAAGCCGTTCTTCTAGTTGGGACAAAATTTGGACATATGATGATGGCTTATTAGTTTGGATTTTGTGTGGTGTAGCATACTTTGGTATCATGAATTGTTTTAGTGCAGAGTAGCATATTCGACATATGCAATTTGTCAATGATATGGATCTCGACTGTACTAGTTGATAATATATCTCCTTTTGTTCATCCTTGAATATTCTAGTATCTTTGTTGAAACACAACATTTGGAACATTGTGCAAGTGTATTTTGGCGTATCTTGAATTGTTCTTTCATAAAGCTCTATTGGTGACATTTTTTTCTTATTTGATCTCACAAGTGTAGGTGGATTTTGTTTATTATTTCTAATAAAGATCTTAAGGTTCTGCAATCTTATAATTGAGTTATGTTTGAGATACTTTTGTTTGATTGTATGAATGGAATTGCTTTTGTTATTGTCTAGCTTTTTCCTTTTGTTGCTATTGGTAGTTTGGTATTGTGTATTGTTTCTAATGATTTTTTTAAGTTGATTTAACCTTATTGGTTGATGGCCATTCAGATTATGTGGTTGAATTCTTAGAAGTAGTTCAAAATGCCCATTTTGAGGGTTTGCATCATGGAACAATATAGAATATGTTGGTGAATTGGTTAGTTTGTTAAAGTGCGAGTAATTTCTCCCTAATGTCGTTGACCAAACAAATATTTGTATTTTCAACCATTTGGATAGCCATTGAATACAAAAAACATCTACCATAAGTTGATTTCATTGTTGCTTGTGTCTGGCTTCGCGAAAAAATGTATTTTGCATAGATATGTATCAGGATCATGCACTTTGTGTAGTCTATACAAAGTTTTAGGGTATAGTTCAATGTTGTATGATTTAATTGCATCTTTATCTCCTTTTGCAAGGAAACTTAAGAAGTAATCTATTGTTCCATTTCATAGTTCAATTGATGTATATTGATTGCTCAACAATACTTGTAATGAATCAAACAAATAGTCTCCAACATTGTACTTAAATGTGCCTACTTTACATAGCCCATTATTTTTAAGTACATTGTCTATGTTGCAAACTTGTGAGCAACTTGCATATTCATACTTATCAACGTCTATCATTTCTATATTTTGATATCCTGTTTCCATTCATAATGCATAAAGTATTAGATTTTTCAAAATGCTAACTAGCCTTAATATGTATACATGTTAAATCTTTAGTACTTTGCACATCAGTGTAGGACAATAGAGTTGATCTTTAGTGTAGATGTTAAATTGTTTCATTGCAAACAAAGAAGAACAATGATCCAAGAATCCGACCTTACATTTTCTTGTTCAACAATCAACTATATTTGCACCAATGTAGATGTTTGTATTCCACTGAAATTGTAAACAATGGTTCCTATTATAGGGACATATTAGACAAATGAGCATAGTCAATGACGTCTTATATGTTATTCATAAACATAAAGCAATCCATGGTCAATGAATGCAGTAAATGCTAGACCAATACTATTGCAATCATTTGCTTTGCATTTCATAGGCTTAACTGGCCGATCAAATTCAATAATTTAAATGAAAGGGAATATATATAGTTTTATTAGTATAGTTTGAATTAAAGGATAGATAAAATAAAAGTAGAACATTAGAAATAGATAATAAATTTTGACAAATGTTTAAGCATTAAATGAAAATTTTACAAAGATTCAATTGATACTTGATTGAGTTTTGTTTGAGCAAATTTTCAAGTAACTTAGTTTTGTGGGTAAATCAGTAAGCAACAACATCCACTTTATAACAAAACATAGGGGATGTAGTTAAAATTTCTAGGAAAGCAATGCTTTGTTTATTATGTTTCAATTGCAAATAAGAAGATTGTAACAGTAACCTACTTTCGTGGGATTTTCAAGTTAGGTTTAGTATTTAGGAAATCTGCTCATTCAATAGACATGTGCATATATTGTCTACAAAGTTAACTCAACATATTAAACTACAATGACATCCAAAAGTTCCTTGAGGAACATGATATGCTCATGTTAGTGAAAAGGACCAATCCCAATAGTTAATAAAGCAATAATCTTTTAGAATAAGGTTACAATGCTAAATAGATGTAAACAGGAATGCTTGTCTATGCTCCCACATCCTACACAACTTGTACAGGTGGACTAAGCACATGGATGCTGAGAATGGTAGGACTATTACATGTAAACGTATGAGAATATATTGACTTGAAACAAATATATCCATTGGTTGATGTATTAAAGTATGATCTGCAAATCCCATGGGAACAACATTTTGTAAATCAATTGTTATAGCTCACTAAACTTTGCAGTATGTTATTAAATAGGCTACCAACCCTTGGAATAAATATTTTATTAACTGGTGGAGCTTTTTCTTGTTAGTTTTGTTGCTTTTTTTAGGAACGGGGGGAAATTGTTCCTAGTTTTCTAATAGGACCTTCTAAAAGTAGTAAATGCTTCATTCCCTTGTCTTGATATCAGTGCCTCTATGTTGCTACAACTAGAAGTACTGCTTGCCAAAAGCAAGTTGCCATTGCAATCATTGAATTTGCTTTTGAAATAGTTGCTTGGCGAATCAAATTGCATTAGTTAAAATATTTTTGTCTTTTTCCTATAGTTGGGATTTAAGAACATATTTTTTGTGTTTGGAAATTATGATTTATCTCTTTTTCTATTGGTTGGAGTAGGTCTATTATTCATTTTTTTAAAAGTAAATTAGGAAAATAGGGAGACATTATATATTCTGGAAAATATTTAACCAGTGGGTGCAAATTATGTGAGCTTTGGTGGCGGGTTGGTGGGTACTAAAGCATCCAATGCATGTTTAATGCATTAAATACAAATTGTGTGAGATGTGTTGGAGGACTGGTAAGTACGCAAGCAATGAATGCATAGTTAATTCATGAAATATCAGGCGAGTGTTGGGTTTTATTTGTGCTTATTCTTGTTTGTTTATTGTTTGTTGAAAATCTTGTGTGTTTTTAGCTCTGGGTTCCCCTCTTCCATGTTCTTTATTCTAGGAACAATGCATTGCTAGTGAGCAACTCATTTGTTTGTTTATGATACTTGATACCTAGAAGTATTTCTTGTTGTTACAAGGGCTAAGGGGACAAATGGGTACAATAGATGACATATGGTATGCAACCCATAAACATGGAATAGTAGAAGCGAGGAGTAGGTGACTATTGCAACAAACAAGAATTATCATAGGGAAAACTAAATGCTTTAAGCAAGGTCTTGTCAATTATGGAGGCATTCAATGCATTAGCTATGTATTCATTGTTAGAGGAGCGACCAACCTACCAGCAAAGCTCACAAAATTTGTATTTAATGTCTGAATGTTTGCAAAAATTTATCTGTTGGTCTATTTTTTTGCAAATTTTATCATGTGCTTCTATGTTTCATGTTTATGAATAACATATTATCTCACACAATCTGCATTTAATAGACTATTGTTTCTGATCTGCCAGTCATATCATTTAATGCATTAAACATGCATTGATTGCTTCAGTACCTACCACCCCACTGCCAAAGCTAGCACAATTTGCATCTAGTGATTAAATATTTGCAAAATATATAGTGTCCTCCTATTTTCCTAATTTACTTTAACAAAAATGAATAATAGGCCTACTCCAACCAATAGAAAAATAGATAAATTATTTATTATCTCTCAATTGCAAATGAAACCATTGCAATAGTAACCTACTCCTTGGATTCAACGGTTCCATGTATCTTGGTTACATAGCATATGTCATCCACTATACCCATTTGTAAAATTAGGCCTTATAACAACAAAAAATACTTCTAGTCGTAGCAGGACATAAGTACTGATACATATACATTCATTTCCTTTCGAATTCAGGCATAGTAGACAAATGAGAATTACTAAAGGGAAAACTGAATACCTTGGTTGGAGCAGGTCTACTATTCATTTTTGTTTAAGTAAATTAGGAAAATAAGACATTATATATTTTTTGGAAAATATTTAATCACTGGATGCAAATTGCACAAGCTTTGTCAATAGGTTAGTTGGAATTACAATAGTAAATGCATGATTAATGCACTAGGTCCATTATTGATTTTCATTTAAGAAAATTATGCATATCCCATGATTGCAATTATGCATATCTCTGATTGCAAAAGTAACATAATTTTCACTATGCCTATTTGTCCATTTGGGAAGTCAAATTCTTGAACCAATGTTCTACTTTATTGTTCACAATTTTTCCAATACATAATTATTAGACACATTGGAAGAATTAAAATTCATTGGAAACAAAGCAGGAGAATGATACAAGAATTTGAGCTTGCAACTTCTTGTTGAAGAACAAAGTCTATGTGCAACAATATAGATCTTTATCCCCCACTTCAATTGCAAGAAATGGTTCCTATTACAAGTACAATTTAGGAAAATGAGCATAGTCTATGACATATAACATGTTATTCATAAACATGAAACACACAAGCACATAATAAAATTTTTCAAATATTTAAGAACTAAATGCAAACTGTGTGAGCTTTGTCGCTAGAATGCACTCGATGTACTTAATACACAAGCCTTGCTAGTGAATCAAATTCTATAATCTATATATAATGTCCCCCTATTTTCCTAATTTACTTGAATGAAAATGAATAATAGACCTACTCTAACTAATAGAAAAAGAAATAAAACATAATTTTCAAACACCAAAAATATGTCCTTAAATTCCAACTATAGGAAAAAGACAAAAATATTTTAAACAATACAATTTGATTGTGTTGGATGTTGTGGATATGGTTGTTGATATGTGGTTGTATATGTTGAGGATATTGAGAAAATTGTAAAAGGAAGTGTTCTAGGTTTCCAGTGGAACTATGCAGGTCTTGAAGGTGTCATGTTCTATACATTGAAGATTAGCTATTGTGGATTAAAGGGTTTTATTGTTGAATGTTTCTAGATCATCTACCGGAAGTTTCAGAGGTCCGCATGAATTTTTGAGTGTGTTGTGATCTGATAGTGTTCCTGAATGAAGATTGTGTGATTTTGGCAATCTTAGTTGTTGTGGATGCTTCTCTGTTGTTTCTTGGTGTTCTTGGATGTCTCTAGATCATTCTCTATCTTTGTGGTACATCCACATTACTCGGTGAGCTCATGATCAAAGATCTTTTTGCAGATGTTCAATTTTTCTTGTTCCTGGTCGACATGCTAGTGGTAGTGTGTTGTGGATCTTCGTGGTGAAATTAATTAAAGTATTTTTGTGTCGGGGATATTAATTTGGGTCTCCACTATGTTGTGGCCGACCTTGGTGGATTTGCATTGGAAATTTATTTGTAAATTTGGGCTGACATTGAGAATATGTTTTATTGTTGTGGTCGACTAAGTTGTGATGAAATCCCATGTAGTGGATATATAAGAGCGATTGGTTGAGTGAAGTAAGTGTGTGCATAAGTGTGAATGTATGCCAGAGAAAGTGTAAATGTGCAAATAGTGTTTCTATCATTCGATTACTGAGCAAAGAGTGAAGAAGATTGAGCAAAGTGTGAAAGGTTTTCTGAGCTTAATTGGAACTGTAATCAGGCTTGTGCAAAAGCTATTTTCTCAATTCGTATTCTTTGGATTTTAATCCTATTTTGTATTGTTGGACAGTGAGTCCCCTTTTGTATTTGAGCAGTGAGCTCTAGGCACTGTGCCTGAATGCATGTGCATTCCCCTTATTATTTCTCTTTATACTTTTAATAGAGTATAATCTTGTGGACTGATTAACATCCACCGTGGTTTTTCCCCTAACAAGGTTTCCACACAAAAAATATTGGTGTTATTTGTCTATGTGTAATTATTTGTGGTTAATTGCTTATTCATCAGATTTGAGATTAAAGTTAAGATGAGTTATAAAATTTTAAGCTTATATGACAATTGATTCACCCCCCCTCTTAGTTGCTTGTCCTTATTTTTCCAGCAATTGGTATCAGATCAGGTTCCTCTGAAGAAGTCTAAAAGCTTGAGGTGATCCGAGATGGAAATAGTATTCAAGGACGGCCCAAGATTTGATGGCACTAACTATTCAATGTGGAAAGTTGGAATGCAATGTCACTTAAAGTGCATTAGTGAAGCTTTCTGGAACATTACAAAAGATCCATATACTATTGCTCAAAATGGTCCCTCAACTCCTGATGAGATCAAAGATGCTGAAAATAATGTTAGTGCTATTGAAGCTTTGGTGAGTGCTCTGACAGATTCAGAGATGGATAATGTGTTGGATCTGGAGACAGCTCATGAGATTTGGATGAAACTGGAAACTTTGTATGAAGGAGATGCACAGTGAAGATGGCTAAGTTACAAAGCTTGAAAGGAAAGTATGAGAATTTGAAGATGGGTGAAGATGAAAATATCACTTCTTTTATGCAGAGAGTAAATGAAATAATGATGGGTATTAAAGGTGTCATTGGTTCTATGGATGAGGATGAAATTGTTGGCTAAAGTACTCAGATCCTTGCCTCCCTCCTACAAAATGAAGGTTCATGCTATTGAAGAATTCAGATCAATAAACAAGATAACAAGAGACACGTTGATCGGGAAGCTTGCTGCTTTTGAAATAAGTGAATTTGGGAGAATCCACACAAAGACTAAATATGCATTCAAGACTACTGTATCCAGAAGTAAAGTAGGAAAAGATATAATCTAGAGAGAGTTCCAGAAATATATCCAAGTATGATGAAGAACTAAAACAACTTGAAGATAAAGAAAGAGAGGTAGAAGAACTGGAAGCTATGATTGCAAAACAAGAAGGGAGAGGAAAAGGTAACTATGAAGATGTATTGCCTATTAAATGTTTTTCATGTAGTAAAATAGGTCATTTTGCATCAAGATGTCCTGAAAGAGTTCCTAGATCTAAGCCTAAAAATTCTAGATTCCAAAAGAGATGGTACTTTGTTGAAGAAGTAGTGACTGATGATGAGTTTGATAAAGACAATGGAAAAGAAGATGAATGGGATTTCATTGCTACCATTGAAGATAATCTTGTGGCTACCGAATCTACTAAATATGAAAAATCTCTTGCAGCCCAAGTTGAAGAAAAAGATGAGTGGGTCATTGATAGTAGATGTTCACATCATATGATCGGTGATAAAAGAAAATTTGTGAGTCTAGAGAACTATGACGGTGCGGTTGTAAGATTTGGAGATAACAATGCTGGTGTGTTTTGTGGCAGAGGATCTATTTGCCTTGGTGGTAAAGATAACACTTATGATGTCCTCTATGTTGAAGGCCTAAAGCACAATTTGTTGAGCTTTGGACAAATGGTTTACAAGGGATATGATCTTCAATTCAAAGATGGAAGATGTAAGATATGTGGAAGTTCCGAGAATATGATTGCAATAGGAAAACAAAAAAAAGGTAATATTTTTCATCTAAATACTGCTAATGGAAGTTGTTTAATTGCTCAAGTAGATGAAAGCTGGTTGTGGCATAGGAGGTTGTGTCATGTAAACTTTGAAAACATTATCAAGATAAGTTCTACTCAAGCAGTAAGAGATCTGCCTAAGTTGGTGAAGCCTGCTAATATAATCTGCAAGGAATGCCAGATGGGTAAACAAACTAGAGTCTCTTTTCGGAGCAAACATTTTCATTCAAATAATTTGCTGGAGTTGCTACATACTGACCTTTTTGGTTCCTCCAGAGTTAGAAGTATTCATGGAGAAAGGTATTTTATGTTGGTTATTGATGATTACTCTAGAATGATTTGGGTTTCCTTTTTAAGAGGAAAATATGAAGCATTGGAGAAGTTCAAAAGTTTCAAGGCTATGGCAAAAAATGAGAAAGGTTTGAAAATCAAGTGCCTGAGATCTGACATAGGTGGTGAGTTTATTTCCAAGGAGTTCAACTCTTATTGTGAAGAGCATGGTATTAAAAGACAATTATCTGCCCCCTGAACCCCTCAACAGAATGGTGTTGTAGAGAGAAAGAATAGAACAATTCTGGATGCTGCTAGAACAATGATGATGGAAGGAAATGTATCTCGGATGTATTGGAGTGAAGCGGTAAGCACTGTTGTGTATGCTTTGAATCGGGTAAATGTTAATGGCAATTCTGGTAAGACTCCTTATGAGTTATGGTTTGGTCACAAGCCTACTGTTAAATACTTCAAGATCTTTGGAAGCAAGTGTTATATCAAAAGAGATGGTGATATAGGAAAATTTGATGCAAGAAGTGATGAAGGATTCTTCCTAGGTTACTCCACTAAAAGAAAAACCTATCGATGTTATAAAAAAAGACTGAGAAAGATGGTTGAGAGTGCAAATGTCAGAGTTGATAAGAATTCTATCAAATCATCTAGACATTGTAGTTATGATTCAGACGAAGACATTACAAGCCAAGGGAAGAATACTCAGACACAAAATCTACTTCAAATTATTCCATATGTTCCGATGAAGCAACCTCAATTTGTTCTGGTAAATCAAGTCAGTCAGGAGACACAAACAAGTGAAAATGTAGAAGAAAGATAAGAAGAGTTAGAAGTTCAAGAATGTCCCAAAACTCCAAGGTATGTAAAGTTGAATCATTCTAAAAATCAAATCATAGGAGATAAAAGTAAAGGAGTGCAAACTAGAATAAAAATTGTAGAAGAATATTGTCTGATATCCAAGATTGAACCTAAAAATGTTACTGAAGCCTGTGAAGATGAACATTGGTTGGAAGCTATGAAGGAAGAGCTGACACATATTGAAAATAATGACACATGGATACTCGTTCCGAGGCCTAAAGGAAAAAATGTGATTGGTACTAAATGGGTATTTAGAAACAAGTTGAATGAAGAAGATGAAGTGGTTCAGAATAAAGCAAGATTGGTATGTAAAGGGTATTCTCAAATGGAAGGTATTGATTTTGAAGAAACCTTTGCCCCTGTCGCTAAGGATTGAAGCTGTTAGACTATTTCTTGCCATGCTGCACACAAGAACTATAAAGTCTATCAAATGGATGTAAAGTCTACATTTCTGAATGGAGAACTAGAAGAATAAGTGTACATTGAACAACTGGATGGATTTCAGCTGACAGACAAAGAAGATATGGTTTGCAAATTGAAGAAAGCTCTGTATGGACTTAAGCAAGCCCCCAGAGCTTGGTATGCTAGATTGGACATATACCTACTGAAGCTTGGATTCACTAAAGGTACTGTTGACAACAACTTATACTTCAAATTAGATAATGACAAGGAGTTAATTATAGAAGTTTTTGTTGATGATATCATTTTTGGAGGAGATGATAATCTATGTATGAAGTTTGCTGATGAGATGAAGAATGAATTTGAGATGAGTATGATTGGAGAAATGAAGTTCTTTTTGGGATTGCAAGTTACATAGTTGGACAAGGGAATTTTCATATCTCAGTCAAAATATGTGAAAGAACTGCTGAAGAAGTTTGGAATGAATGACTCCAAACCTGTTGGTACCCCCATGGTGACCGGATGTAAGTTAACTTAGAATGATGACTCTCCTAAGGAAAATCAAACTAGATATAGGTCAATGATCGATGGATTGCTCTACTTGACTCAAACTAGACTAGACATTATGAATGTGTATGTATGGTTGCTAGATTTTAGGTTGATCCAAAAGAATCACATGTAATTGTTGTGAAGAGAATTTTTAGGTATCTGAAAGGAATAGTTGACTTTGGACTTTGGCATCCAAAGGATGATGATCTCACTTTGTGTGCATATATTGATGTGGATTGGGCTAGTGATGTAGATGACAGGAAGTACTAGTGGTGGTGCTTTCTTCTTAGGGAAGAAGCTGGTATCCTGGTTAAGTAAAAAGAAAAAACTCAATTTCTTTATCTACTTTTGAGGCAAAATACATTATTGTTTCCAATAATGTACTCAAGTGATATGGATGAAACAAATGCTGAGAGATATCAAGGTGATATATGAAGAACCTATTGCCATATAATGTGACAAACTGGAATCTGTTGCTATGTGCCTACCTGAGGAACATATTGTAGATATGTTTACTAAGCCTTTTCCAAAGGATACTTTTGAGTATCTTAGAGGAATGCTAGGGGTAATTACCCCTCCTAATAAGAACTAAAAGATGCATTTTCTTGCATCAATATGTGAACTTCATTGCTATATTCCGATCTGGATTGATGTTTTTTGTGGCTGCTACTCAGGGGGAGTAGTTAGATGTGCAGATATGAGGTTCAAAACATGTATATGGAAAGGTCATTGTTACCTTTTCCATTGATGTCAAAGGGGGAGAAGTGTAATGTGAAAAATCCTTTCAAGAGAAGTGTAGAAGAATTCAGTGTGTTGGGTTGATGGTATTTTTCACATCATGTGTTGCCATCAATGCCAAAGGGGGAGATTGTTGGATGTTGTGGAGATGGTTGCTGATATGTGGTTGTCATTGATGTCAACACTATTACCATTTGGTGTACTAGAGGTTGTATATGTCGAGAATATTGAGAAAATTGTAAAAGGAAGTGTTATAGGTTCCTAGTGGGACTGTGCAGGTCTTGAAGGTGTCCTATTTTGTACGTTGAATATTAGCTACTATGGATTAAAGGGTCTATTGTTGAATGTTTCTAGATCATCTACCAAAAGTTTCAGAGGTTCACGTGAAGTCTTGAGTGTGTTGTGATCTAACAGTGTTTTGTGGTCTTTGTCAGTGTTCTTGAATGAAGATTGTGTGATTTTGGTAATCTCAGTTGTTGCAGATGCTTCTATGTTGTTTCTTGGTGCTCTTGGATGTCTCTAGATCATTCTCTATCTTTGTGGTACGTCCACATTACTCGGTGAGCTCGTGATCAAAGATCTTTTTGTGCATATTTGGTTTTTCTTGTTCTTGGCCAACATGTTAGTGGTAGCATGTTGTGGATCTTCGTGGTGAAATTAATTAAAGTATTTTTGTGTTGGGGATATTAATTTGGGTCTCCACTATGTTGTGGCTGACCTTGGTGGATTTTCATTGGAAATTTATTTGTAAATTTGGGCCGACATTGAAAATATGTTTTATTTTTCTGGTCGACTAAGTTGTGATGAAATCCCATGTAGCGGATATATAAGAGCGATTGGTTGAGCCAAGTAAGTGTGTGCATAAGTGTGAATGTATGCCAGAGAAAGTGTAAATGTGTGAATAGTGTTTCTATCATTCGATTACTGAGTAGAGAGTGAAGAAGATTGAGCAAAGTGTGAAGAAGGTTTTCTAAGCTTAATTGGAACTGTAATCAGGCTTGTGCATAAGCTATTTTCTCAATTTGTATTCTTTGGATTTTAATCCTATTATGTATTGTTGGATAGTGAGTCCCCTTTTGTATTTGAGCAGTGAGCTCTAGGAAGTGTGCCTGAATGCAAGTGCATTCCCCTTATTATTTCTCTTTACACTTCTAACAACGTATAATCTTGTGGACTAACATCCACTGTGGTTTTTCCCCTAGCAAAGTTTCCACACAAAAAATCTTGGTGTTATTTGTCTCTCTGATGCGTTAATTGTTTGTGGTTAATTGCTTATTCATCAGATCTGAGATTAAAGTTAAGATAAGTTAGAAAAGTTTAAGTTTTTTGTGACAACTAATTCACCCCCCCTCTCAGTTGTCTGTCCTTATTTTGTCAACAAATTCTCCAAGCAACTATTTCAAAAGTGAATTCGGAAATTGCAATAGTAACTTGCTTTTGGGTAGAAAATAGTTTCATGTTTATGGATTACATGGCACACAATTCAATATGCTCATTTGTTTATTCAGTAAGTCAGATTTTCAAACCAGGCTTCTCCTTTATTGTTCACAACTCTTCCAAGGAATTATTTTTAGGCACATTGGAAGACTTAAAATTCATTGGAAACAAAGGGGAAGAATGATACAAGAATCTGACCTTCCAATTGCTTGTTCAACAACCAAGTATATTTTTAGTCATATAGATATTTGCCTCCGAGTCCAATTGCAAGCAATGGTTCCTGTTACAAGGAAAATTTAGAAAAATGAGCACAATCCATGACATATAATATGTTATTTATAAACATGAAACACACAAAGGACAAAAAAAAAAGACCAACGTGATAAATTTTTGCAAACATCCAGACATTAAATACAAAATTTTGCAAGCTTTATTGGTAGGCTGTTGGCCACTCAAGCAATGAACACATAGTTAATGCATCTATTTCCTCCACAGTCATTTTGCTTTAAGAAAATAAGCCAAATAGAGTGATGTGATAAATTTTTGCAAACATCTAGACATTAAATCAAAATTTTACAAGCTTTGTTGGTAGGTTAGTGCCTATCCAAGCAATGAATCTAAAGTTAATGCATTGTATGCCTCTATAGTGAACACATCCTTTCTCAAAGATATAAAAGAGTATTGCTTTATGTAGCAACAACATACTACCAAATATTGGGATTGGTCCCTATCACTAACACCAACATATCATGTTTCTTAAAGAACTTTTCATTGTCATTTCTTTGCTAAAAATGTTTAATGCATTTCCTATGTTTTGTTATAAAGTGAATGTGAATGGTTATTGATTTAGCCACAAAAACTAAGTTATTGGGAAAATTGCTCAAACAAAACTCTATGGCTCCTCTAGTATTCAAGGGCTCCACAGACTTAACAAACATAGAAGAGGGGAATTTGGAGCTAGACATACACAAGTTTATCAATAGACAATAAATAAATGAGAATTAGCACAAATGAAACCGATTGCTTCCCTAAAATCTCATACATTAGCTATGCATTCACAACTTGCGTACCCACAAGCCCACCTACAAATCTTGCACAATTTGCATTTAATAAACTATTGTTTCTGATGTGCCACTCATACCATTTAATGCATTAAACATGCATTGATTGCTTCAATACCTACCACCCCACCACTAAAGCTGACACAATTTGCATCCAGTGATTAAATATTTACAAAATATATAATGTTCTATTTTCCTAATTTACTTTAACAAAATTGAATAATAGGCCTACTCCAACCAATAGAAAAAGAGATAAATTGTTTATTATCTCTCAATTGCCAATGAAACTATTGAAATAGTAACCTACTCCTTGGCTTCAATTATTCCATGTATCTTGGTTACATAGAACATGTCATCCACTATACCCTTTTGTACAATTAGGCCTTATAATAGCAAACAATACTTCTAGTCGCAACAAGACAAAAGTATTGATATCAGGACAAGGGCAGCCACTTAAGTGACTTTGTAGAATGAATACAGTTGCATTGATATAGTCCTCTTCCCCTTGCCTAAATTAGAATCACTTGCAAACCACAAAGTTTACTAAGCTATAACAATTGATTTACAAAATGTTCTTCACAGAATTTGTAGACCATAGCCCAATGCATCAACCAAGGCACAAATTTGTTTCAAGTGAACGTTCTCACACATTTACACGTAACATCCCTACCATTCTTACCATCCATGCAACTAGTCCACATGTACCAGGTATGCAGAACACCAAATCATACACAATCCTTCTCATTTACACCTATTTAGCATTCTAACCTTTAGGCTAAAAAAGCATTGCTTTACTGGGAAAATTGCTCAAACAAAAATCACTATAGAAATAAAATTACATATAGTTAGATTATTGAATTTCTCCCACCAGTTGACCATATCAAAGGAAAATCCAACAGTTGTGCTAGTATTGGCATAGTATTTAATGTATTAACTATGCACTCACTACTTTACGATGCATTAGATATATTTTCCAAAAATTATCATGTGCTTCAATTTTGCTAATTTGCTTACAAGCAAATGAATATTAAAGCCACTGCAGTGAATAGAAAAACATATATGGGAAAATATACTTAAATTATACAATCTGATCGGTGTTTAAAGTGAAACATTGCATATGGATTGCATATCACATGTTTATAATTATGCATAACTCTGATTGCAAAAGTAACTTACTTTTGGCCAAAAAATAGTTTCATGTTTATGAATTACATAGCATGCCATTCACTATACTCATCTGTCTATTCAATAAGTTAGATTCTTGAACCATGCCTCCCCTTTATTGTTCACAACTCTTCCAAGGCATAACTTTTAGACACATTGGAAGACTTAAAATTTTTTGGAAACAAAGGAGAAGAATGATACAAGAATATGACCTAGTTTCTTGTTCAACAACCAAAAATATTTGTAGTCATGTAGATCTTTGCCTTCGACTCCAATTGGAAGAAATGGTGCTTGTCATATGGGAAAATTAGACAAATGAGCATAGTTCATGACATATGATATGTTATTCATAAACATGAAACACATAAGCACATGATAAAATTTACAAAAAAAAGACCAACGCAATAAATTTTTACAAACATTCAAATGTTAAATATAAATTTTGTGAGCTTTGTTGATAGGTTGATGGCTACCCAAACAATGAATACATAGTTAATGCATTGTATGCCTCCATAATCGACAAAATTACATATAATATGTTATTCATTAACATGAAACACATAAGCATATGATAAAATTTGCAAAAAAATAGACCAATGTGATAATTTTTTGCAAGTTCATTCAGTCATTAAATACAAATTTTGCCAGCTTTGCTGATAGGCTGGTGGCTACTCAAGAAATGAATACATAGTTAATGAATTGAATACCTCCACAGTCAACAAGACCTTGCTCAAAGCATTCGGTTTTTCTTGTGATAATTTTTATTTGTTGCAATAGTCACCTACTCCTTCGCTTCAATTGTTCCATGTTTGTGAGTTACATAACATATGCCATTTATTGTACCCATTTGTCCCCTTAGCCCTTGTAACAACAAGCAATACTTCTAGTTATCAAGTATCATAAACAAAAAGACAAGCTGCTCACCAGTAGTGCACTATTCCTAGAATAAAGAACATGGAAGAGGGGAACCCAGAGCTAAAAACACATAAGCTTTTCAAAAACATTTTAAACAATACAATTTGATTGGACAAGCAACTATTTCAAAGGCGAATTCAACAATTGCAACAGTAACTTGCTGCAACTGTATTCATTCTACAAAGTCACTTAAGTGACAACCCTTGTCTTGATATCAATACTTTTGTCCTATTGTGACTAGAAGTATTCTTTGCTATTATAAGGCCTAATTGTACAAATGGGTATAGTGAATGACATATGACATGGAGTAGTTGAAGCCAAGGAGTAGGTTATTATTGCAATGGTTTCATTTGCAATCGAGAGATAATAAAAAATTTATCTCTTTTTCTATTGGTTGGAGTAGGCTTAGTATTCATTTTTGTTAAAATAAATTAGGAAAATAGGAGGACATTATATATTTTGCAAACATTTAATCACTGGTGCAAATTGTGCCAGCTTTGGTGGCAGGGTGGTAGGTACTGAAGCAGTCAATGCATGTTTAATGCATTAAATGGTATGACTGGAGGATCATAAACAATAGTCTATTAAATGCAAATTGTGTGAGATAATATGGTATTCATAAACATGAAACACAGAAGCACACAAAAGAATTTGCAAAAAAAAGGACCAACACGATAAATTTTTACAAAAACCCAGACATTAAATACAAATTTTGAGAGCTTTGTTGATAGGCTGGTGGCTACTCAAGCAATGAATACATAGTTAATGCATTGAATTGCTCCACAATCAACAAGACCTTGCTCAAAGCATTTAGATTTTCCTGTGTTAATTCTTGTTTGTTGCAATTTTTCTATTGGTTGGCATAGGCCTATTATTCATTTTTGTTAAAGTAAATTAGGAAAATAGGACACTATATATTTTGCAAATATTTAATCACTAGATGCAAATTGTGCGAGCTTTGATGGTGAGGTGGTAGATATTGAAGCAGTCAATGCATGTTTAATGCATTAAATGGTATGACAAGCAGATAAAAAATAGTAGTCTATTAAATGCAAATAACATAGGAAATGCATTAAACATTTTTAGCGAAGAAATGACATCGATAAATGCGTTAAGAAACATGATATGTTGGTATTAGTGACAGGGACCAATCCCAATATATGGTAGTTTGTTGTTGCTACATAAAGCAATACTCTTTTAGATATTTGAGCAACCTGTCTTGTTCATTGTACAAGCATACAATGCATTAACTATGGATTCATTGTTTGGATAGGCACTAGCCTACTAGCCAAGTATTTTAAACAATACAATTTGATTGGATAAGCAATTACTTGAAAAGTGAATTCAATGATTGCAATAGTAACCTGCTACAACTGTATTCATTCTACAAAGTCACTTAAGTGGCTATCCTTGTCCTGATATCAGTACCTTTGTCTTGTTGTGACTAGAAGTATGTTTTTCCGTTATAAGGCCTAATTGTACAAATGGGTATAGTAGATGAAAAGTGACATGAAATAGTTGAAGCTGAGGAGTAGGTAACTATTGCAATGGTTTTATTTGCAATTGAGAGATAATAAAAAATTTATCTCTTTTTCTATTGGTTGGAGTAGGCCTATAATTCATTTTTGTTAAAGTAAATTATGAAAATAGGACATTATATATTTTGCAAATATTTAATCACTGGATGCAAATTGTGCCAGCTTTGGCAGTGGGGTGGTAGGTATTGTAGCAGTCAATGCATGTTTAATGTATTAAATGGTATGATTGATGGATCAAAAACAATAGTCCATTAAATGAAAATTGTGCAAGATAATACGTTATTCATAAACATGAAACACAAAAGCACATGATAAAATTTGCAAAAAAATAGACCAACACGATAATTTTTTGCAAACATACAGACATTGAATACAAATTTTGTGAGCTTTGCTAATAGGCTCATGGCTACTCAAGTAATGAATACATAGTCAATGCATTGAATGCCTCTACATTTGACAAGACCTTACTCAAAGCATTCAATTTTTCTTGTGATAATTCTCGTTTGTTACAGAAGTCACCTACTCATTGGATTCAATTGTTCCACGTTTATGGGTTACATAGCATATGCCATTTATTGTACCCATTTTCCCCCTTATCCCTTGTAACAACAAGCAATACTTCTAGTTATAAAGCATCAAAAATAGACATACGAGCGACTCACCAATAGTGCATCGTTCCTAGAATAAAGAACATGGAGAGCTAAAAACACACAAGCTTTTCAATAAATAATAAACAAACAAGAATTAGCATAAAGAAAACCTAGCACTCACCTCGCCTAAGATTTCATGAATTAACTATGCATTCACTGCTTGCATACCCACCAGCTCTCCAACACATCTCACATAATTTGCATTTAATGGATTAAACATGCATTCACTGCTTTAGGATTAAATATTTTCTAGAATATATAATGTCCCCCTATTTTCCTAATTTACTTAAATTAAAATGAATAATAGACCTACTCCAATCGATAGAAAAAGAGATAAAACATAATTTTCAAACACCAAAAATATGTCCTTAAATCCCAACTATAGTAAAAACACTTGAAAATATTTTAAACAATACAATTTGATTGGCCAAGCAACTATTTCAAAAGCGAATTCAATGATTGCAAAGGCAACTTTCTTTTGGACAAAAAATAGTTTCACGTTTATGAATTACATGGCACACCATTCACTATGCTCATTTGTCTATTCGGTAAGTCGAATTCTTGAACCAAGCTTCTCCCTTATTGTTCATAACTCTTCTAGGGCATAATTTTTAGGCACATTGGAAGACTTAAAATTCATTGCAAACAAATGGGAAGAATGATACAAGAATCTGACCTTCAGTTCCTTGTTCAACAACCGAGTATATTTGTAGTCATATAGATATTTGCCTCTGACTCCAATTGCAATCAATGGTTCCTATTACAAGGACAAATCAGACAAATGAGCATAGTTCATGACATATAATATGTTATTCATAAACATGAAACACAAAAGCACATGATAAAATTTGCAAAAAATAGACCAATGTGCTAATTTTTTTTGCAAACATTTAGACATTAAATAAAAATTTTGTGAGCTTTGTTGATAGGCTAGTGGCCACTCAAGCAATGAACACATAGTTAATGCATGTAATGCCTCAACAGTCGACAAGACCTTCCTTAAAGCATTTAGTTTTTTCTGTGATAATTCTTGTTTAATGCATTAGTCACCTACTTCTTCGCTTCAATTGTTCCTTGTTTATGGATTGCATAACATATGTCATCTATTGTACCCACTTGTCCCATTATCCTTTGTAACAGGAAGCAATATGTCTAGTTATCAAGTATCATAAATAGATAGACGAGCCACTCACCAATAGTGCATTGTTCCTGTGGCTCCTCATGCATTCAAGCGCTGCATAGAATAACGAACATGGAAGAGCGAAATCCAGAGCTAAAATCACACAAGATTTTCAAAAAACAATAAAAAAATGAGAATAAGCACAAATAAAACCCAACACACACCTGAGATTTCATGAATTAACTATGCATTCACTACTTGTGTACCTACTAGCCCTCCAACACATCTTGGACAATTTGTATTTAATGCATTAAACATGCATTCACTGCTTCAATACCCACCAACCCACCTCCAAAGCTCACACAATTTGCACCCTCTTCTTAAATATTTTCTAGAATATATAATGTCCCCCTATTTTCTTAATTTACTTAAATGAAAATGAATAATAGACCTACTCCAACCAATAGAAAAAGAGATAAATCATAATTTCCAAACACAAAAAATATGTCCTTAAATCCAACTATAGGAAAAAGACAAAAATATTTTAAACAATGCAATTTAATTGGCCAAACAACTATTTAAAAAGTGAATTCAACGATTGCAATAGTAAACCTGCCGATAGGACAAGCAATTGTATTGCTTGTAGGGTTTTATGATGATGTTGTAGCCCAGTTTGGTAACATAACATTTATAATAAATTTTCATGTGCAAATATACTTGATTCTCGAAGAAGAGACTGTGAGGTCAGAATTTCGGATAATTTTTCTCTTTTCTTTCCAATGAAGTTTGATTCTTTGAATTTCTGTAAAAATTATGCCAATTGTTTGAATCTTTCTAATTTATGATGATAAGCAAGTGACCATTGCAATCATTTGATTGCAATAATGTTGTAGTTAGAGATGTGCGCAATTACAACCATGTGATATGCAATTCATATGCAATGTTTCACGTAGTACATTAATTAGGTTTGCTTACAAGCAAATGAATATTAGGGCTACTGCAGTGAATAGCAAAACATAAATGGAAAAATATACTTAAATTATACAATATGGTCAGTGTACAAAGCGAAACATTGCATATGGATTACATATCACATGCTTGTAATTATGCATAACTTTGATTATGAAAGTAACTTGCTTTTGTCCAAAAAATGGTTTCTTGTTTATGAATTACATGGCATGCCATTCACTATACTCATTTGTCTATTCGGTAAGTCAGATTCTTGAACTAGGCTTCTCCTTTATTGTTCACAACTCTTCCAAGGCATAATTTTTAGACACATTGGAAGACTTAAAATTCATTGGAAAGAAAGGAGAAGAATGATGTGAGAATCTGACCTTTTAGTTTCTTGTTCAACAACCAAGAATATTTGCAGTCATGTAGATCCCTGCCTCCAACTCCAATTGCAAGCAATGGTTCCTATCATAGGGAGAAATTAGACAAATGATCACATTCCATGACATATAATATGTTATTCATAAACATGAAACATATGATTGCTAACAAGATTTTCAAAAATACACAAGCTTTTCACTTTTCAAAAATATTTTAAACAATACAATTTGATTGGACAAGCAACTATTTCAAAAGCGAATTCAACGATTGCAATAGTAACTTGCTATAATTGTATTTATTCTACAAAGTCACTTAAGTGTCAGCCCTTGTCCTGATATCAGTACTTTTGTCCTGCTATGACTAGAAGTATTATTTGCTATTATAAGGCCTAATTGTACAAATGGGTATAGTGGATGACATATGACATGGAGCATTTGAAGCCAAGGAGTAGGTTACTATTGCAATGGTTTCATTTGCAACTGAGAGATAATAAACAATTTCTCTTTTTCTATTGGTTGGAGTAGGCCTATTATTCATTTTTGTTAAAGTAAATTAGGAAAATAGGACATTATATATTTTGCAAATATTTAATCACTGCGTGCAACTTGTGCTAGCTTTGGCGGCAAGGTGGTAGGTACTGAAGTAGTCAATGCATGTTTAATGCATTAAATGATATGACTAGTAGATCAGAAACAATAGTCTATTAAATGCAGATTGTGCAAGATAATATGTTATTCATAAACATGAAACATAGAAGCACATGATAAAATTTGCAAAAAAATAGACCAACACATAATTTTTTGAAAACATTTAAACATTAAATACAAATTTTGTGAGCTTTGCTGATAGGATAGTCGCTCCTCTAGCAATGAATACATAGTTAATGCACTGAATGCCTCCACAATCAACAAGAAATTTCTCAAATCATTCAGTTTTTCTTGTGTTAATTCTCATTTGTTGCAATTCTTCTATTGGTTGGAGTAGGCCTTTATTCATTCTTGTTAAAGTAAATTAGGAAAATAGGACACTATATATTTTGTAAATATTTAAGCACTAGATACAAATTGTGCCAGCTTTGATGACGAGGTGGTAGATACTGAAGCAGTCAATGCATGTTTAATGCATTAAGTGGTATGATAGGCGGATCAAAAATAATAGTCTATTAAATGCAAATAACATAGGAAATGCATTAAACAATTTGAGAAAAGAAACGACATTGATAAGTGCATTAAGAAACATGATATGCTGGTATTAGTGATAAGGACCAATCTCAATATTTGGTAGTATATTGTTGCTAAATAAAGCAATACTCTTTTAGATCTTTGAGAAAGGTCTTGTTCGTTGTAGAGGCATACAATGCATTAACTCTCGATTCATTGCTTGGATAGGCACTAGCCTACCAACAAAGTATTTTAAACAATACAATTTGATTGGACAAGCAACTATTTCAAAAGTGAATTCAACAATTGCAATAGTAACTTGTTGCAACTGTATTCATTCTACAAAGTCACTTAAATGGCTACCTTTGTCCTGATATCAATACTTATGTCCTACTGCAACTAGAAGTATTCTTTGCTGTTATAAGACCTAATTGTACAAATGGGTATAGTAGATGACAAATGACATGAAGAAGTTGAAGCCAAGGAGTAGGTTACTATTACAATGGTTTCATTTGCAATTGACAAACAATAAATAATTTATCTCTTTTTCTACTAGTTGTAGTAGGCCTATTATTCATTTTTGTTAAAGTTGTAGACACCTAAATTTGGACACTTAATTTATCCAAATTTATCCCTTTTCGTCTAAGCATCCCCTTATTTGCATTAATTAAATAATATCACTATTATTTAATTAATATCCTTAATTCTGCCAAATCCCTAAGGTATTTAATTAATAAATAAATACCTTATCTCTTTAATCCTCCTTTTCATCAAAATAATTAAATAAATATGACATTTATTTAATTCCTCACATGTCACATCCCTTTCTTAATCCTAATTATTCTCCTAATCTCATCATTAGGGATGTGCACATGCCTAATCCTTGCTTAGGATGTGTCACATCCTCCAACTTTTGCAAGTTGGCCTCTAATCTCTCTTAACCACCTAACCCTCCTCTAATCCTTCATTAACTAGCCTAATCAACCTCTCAAGGAATTTTTAATTCATTTTATCCTTCCAAGGAATATTAAATTCATTTTTCTCTTCCCCATGTGATCTTTGACTTGTCACATCAAGTCACATGTGAACATCCTCCATAATTTCCTGCTTGCCTCTAATCTGTCATTAATTAGTTTAATCAAGTACTTGCACAACCTTAATCACTTAATTAGGTCAACTTAATCCCCATGTCATTTATGGAATGTGTCCTAAGTGAAATTCATTAAAGGCTTTCTCCTTTTGGAGAAGGCACCCCATTCCCCATGTGAATTTTTAATTCACATTTAATCCCCCAATGCATTCCTTGGAATTTAAATTTTCTTTTCTCATCCCCATGTGGATATTTGAGGAATTTTTAATTCCTCACATGTCCTCTCACTCACATGGGGATAAGGACATCCTTTATGAGGATATCTTGTCCAATCCCAAGGTACTATGTAGTACTTCCATGTCATGTACCCTATTTCCACCTCATCTGCACATCATCCCTTACAAGCCACCTCACATGCCACATGTCAAGATGTGAGGGCTTGTGAGTTATCAACTCACCTTAGCCCTACATCTCTATCTTAGTGGCTCAATATCAATCTCAACTGTCCATTTCCCTAGAGAATCCAAAATTCTCTATAAATACCCCATCTTTTCTCTCATTTTGGGAGAGATCATTCATGCTAGCCAAACTCTTGCAAAAAATTTCCTTGAGCTATGCTTAGCCAAATTTGCTTTCTTGCATCCATTTACACTTATCTTTCCATCCTCATCTCATCTCATAGCTTGCATTTTGCCATCCAAGGAGCATACAAACATCAAAGATCGAAGGGCCAACCAATGGACAACTCAATAAGGTGAAATCTTTCAGTTTGCTTAGTTAAATTAATCTTTAGGAAAATCTTGAGGTGTAGGGTGTTTTTAGTTGTTATTTACTCTCTTTTTGTTTGCTGCTCATTTTCTAGCAAGTATTTTCACTCTATCACATTTCTGGCACGCCCGATGGGACCCACAAACGAGTCTCTTGCTTTCACGTTTGTTGTTTTTTGACTTTTTGCAGGTGCAAGTTATAGAGGGGAAAACCCGACCTACAGAGGGGCGAACCCAACCCACAGAGGGGAAAACTCGACCTTCCTAGGGAAGACTCGACCTTGCCCAGGGGTGGACCTACCCTCCAAGAACTCAAAAATTAACTTTTTTGCAAAATTTTCAGGCAAACCTGACCTGCAGATAGGCGAACTTGCCCTCTGGATAGGCGAACTTGACCTGTAGATAGGAAAACTTGCCCTGGAGACAGGCGAACTGACCCTCCAGATAGGCGGATTTTCCCTCTAGATAGGCGGATTTGCCCTCTAGATAGGCGGATTTTCCCTATACAACTTTTTCCAAAAGGTAAAATTTTAGTTTTTAGCACTTCTTTTGACTGTTTTAAGGGTTTTTAGCCCCCTAACTTAGGCACATAGTTTAACTAGGGGGTGTCAATCAATCTTGTTTGTCATGTTTGTGGGTAAGCTATTTGATGTATCCAATCCCCTTGCGCCATTTGGCTATCCTGGGTAATGAGAAATCATAGCTTACCAAGTTTTTTGAGTCATCCTTTTTTTATTTTTCTTAGCGGAACCTGCTTGGGGATTTCAACACCCTGAGGGATGATTCCAACAATGCGTACCGGCGGAGTATATAAAGGAGGGAGAGTAAAAGTTGTTCCTTAATCCAACCACATTGTAATTGGCGAAGTGTCAAGATGACGTGAAGAGTTGGTCCGAGCCTTTAGTATCTTGCTAAGGTTCCTGACTCACGCTTGTAACAGGTTGGTGTTCATGGTTTGGGCCTCATGTATCGGGTGTATATCAAGGACTCCTTAGCAACCATGTTCATCCTAGAATAGAAGACTTTGTCGACCATACCCTCTCTACTAGACTTAGGTTTGTGTTGTCTGAATTGTCTTCTTTGTGCGAAACTAGTGATTGTTTGATTAATTGACTCAACCATATCCTTTTCATTGATGATTGTTGTGTTTTGAGTCCTTTGCCTTAGTCGTCCTTTCAAAAGCCAAGTTTAAACCTATCCAGGGGTGAACCTGACCCACCTAGGGGCGAACTTGACCTTGAACCAACCTTTCCTAATCTCTTTTGGCCAATTTTGACCAACTTTCCCTCTAGATAGGCGAACTTTCCCTCTAGATAGGCGAACTTTCCCTCTAGACAGGTGAACTTGCCCTCTGGGCAAGCAAATTTTCCCTCCAGACAGGTGGACTTTCCCTCCATACGGGTGGACCTACCCTCTGGACAAGCAAACCTGACCTCCAGAGATGGACCTGACCCTTGACTGGTCAGCTTTATCATCTGTTTCATCATTCTAGACCCCCGTTTCATTGTTTCGCGCACTCATTTCACCGTTCTGATCACTTAATTGACTCATTCTGAGTAAACGTTCACCCATTTCAGACCTTCTATCATTTTGAGCTCTCGTTTAGTCGTTCTGATCATTCATTTACTCGTTCCAAGTAAACATTCATCCATTCTAAACTTCCTTATGTCATTTTGAACTCTCGTTCACCTATTTCGATCAACCATTCACTCATTCTAAATAATACTTCATCCATTCTGAACCTCTATCTCCTCATTTTGAGAGTTATTTGTTCATTTTGGGTCATTTTTTACTCGTTCTGAGTAAACATCCATCCATTCTGAACATCCATCTCCTCATTTTGTGCGTCCGAACATCTATTTTTTGACCATTTTCACCTAGGGGTGAACTTGCCCAGCCAGGGGCAGACTTGCCCTCTAGGGGCGGACCTGCCCAACCAGGGGTGAACTTGACCTTTCAACCATCCTTTTGGAGCTTGTTTTAGTCATTTTTGGCCAACTTTTACTGGATAGGTGAACTTGCCCTCTGGACAGGCGAACCTGACCTCTGGATAGGCGAACTTGACCTCTGGACAGGCGAACTTGCCCTCCAGACAGGTGAACTTTCCCTCTGGATAGGCGAACTTGACCTTTGGATAGGCGAACTTTCCCTCCAGACAAGCGAACTTGACCTCTAGACAAGCGAACTTGACCTTTGGACAAGCGAACTTGACCTCTGGACATGCGAACTTGCCATCCAGATAGGCAAACTTTCCCTCTAGACAGGAAAAATTTCCCTCTAGACAGGTGAACCTGACCTCTGGATAGGCGAACTTGACCTTTGAATAGTCAATTTCATCATCCATTTCATCATTTCACCCCTCGCTCAGTCATTCCGAGCACCTGTTTGCCTGTCATCAACACTGTTCTGTAAGTCATCATTTCATCACCAAAATCATATAAGTGCTACTTAGAACATCATTAGAGTCCATATCTAGCATCAGATCATCCATCCCAATGACCTAGACTTCATTTCGAGAATTTTGATTTTTGTGCTAAAACTTCCGGAGGCCATAGCTTTTGACTTGGGTGTCCGTTTGAGCTGAAATTTTATAGGTGGTTGTGTTATGAGGTGGCATGTGGATTCCCAACCGACCTTGAGTCAATTGGACCCTGTTTTGCCACATTTTTGAGGCCTCAAACTTTCATCTTGACCCTCAAAATCACAATTTAGTGTGTTTTTTTTCAATTTTTAAAAAAATCATTTTCGTTAATAACTCAGAATGCATGTCTCAAATTTTGGATGTTAGTTGGAAATTCATCCTATCTTAGTTTTGGGTATTTTTTGGGAAAAAACTAGACTCTCAAATGTATGACCCTGAAATTTCCTAAAATGGCAAAATTTGACAATTTTTGAAAATTGCCAAATCTGGAAAAATCTGATTGTCAACACCTTACATCCTTCAAACCCCAGAACTTGGTGTAGAATCAATCCCATCACATCCTCCAACAAAAATCCTAATCTAAGCTTCAATCCAATCCTAATATGAGCTTCAATCCAATCCCAATTTGAGCTTAACTGAAACCCTAATCTGAGCTGTAGTCCATCTGTAGTTAGGATCTTTGATATCGAAACAAATCTTAAGATCCTTCCCTCCATCTTTAATTTTTTCCTATTCATCCATTCATCCATTCCGAGAGTCATTCTCCCAATATGAGCATTATTTCATTCATTCTGATCAATCATTTACTCCCTTCAATCTTTCATCCATCCATTTTGAACCTTCGTTCCTTCTTTTTCGATCATTCATTTACTTGTTCCAAGTAAACGTTCATCCATTTCAAACCCCCTTTCATAATTTTGAACTCTCGTTCTGCCATTTTGATCATTCATTTACTCATTCCGAGTAAACGTTCATCCATTTCAAAAACCCTTTCATCATTTTGAATTCTCGTTCTGTCGTTTTGATCATTCATTTACCCATTTCGAGTAAACGTTCATCCATTTCAAACCACCTTTCATCATTTCGAACTCTCATTCTGCCATTTCGATCATTCGCTTACTTGTTCCGAGTGAACGTTCATCTATGTCACATCTTGTTTCATTATTCTAGACTCCTGTTTAGTCGTTTCGATCATTCGTTTACTCATTCTGAGTAAACATTTATCCATTTTGAACCTCCTATCATTTCAAACTTTCATTCTGTCATTCCAATCATCCGTTTACTCATTTCGAGTAAACATTCAATCATTTCAAACTCTCATTCAACAATTCCGATTAGTCATTTACTCGTTCTGTGTAATATTTCATCTATTTCAAACCTTCATCTTCTCGTTCTGAGAATCATTCATCCGTTGTGAGTAGTCGTTTACTCGTTCTGAGTATTCATTCATCTATTTCGATCAATCATTTACTCATTTTGAGTATTTGTTCATCCATTTTCTATCATCCATTTCTCCAATCAAATCATCATTTTCCCCATCCAAATCCTCTGAACTTTGTCTCGAGTTATTATCCAAATTGACTTAAGTGTCTAATTTGATCGTCATCATCAACATCCGCTTAGGATTGTCATCCGTCCTAAGTCAATCATCGTCATCGGCCCAATCAATCCATTTTCAATCTCAAAGTGGATTCGGTGCCGCAATCGTCTGTTTATCCTTTAATCCGATCAATCAGTATCCTACGTCACCTAGGGTAATCTTTGAACGGAGTTTACAGTCCCTTTCGTCATCCTATCCAATCCATCATTCAATCTTATCAATCATCGTCCAATCCAATCCAATCTAATCACATCCCTATCCAATCACCTTCGACCCAATCAATCTACTTCCATCCGAAGCAGATTCAATGTCGTAATCATCCTTTGATAATCAAATCCAATCGTTAGAATCAATCACGTCACTTTATCCAATCATCCTAATTTGAGCTTTAATCCAATCCTGATCTGAGCTTAACCTAAATCCTAATTTGAGCTTTAGTCTGTCCCCATCCATAATCTTTGATCCATCTGTTAGAGTAATAAGTTATTATGCTTAATTAATTATATCATATTGATTAATTAATTAAGTCACTTATTCCTCTTTGTTACTTAAGCTAAACTTAGGCACATTAATAATTAATTAATTATTAATTATTAAGTGTGCACACTAGGGTTTCATTTAGGGTTTCCCTTTTAGGGTTTCTTGATCTCCTTCATAAGGATTGATCTCTTTGTAATATTTGATTCTCAATGCATTTTTACACTTTGAGGTTTATCTTTTTGTTCTTCATTTTTTGCAGATAGTATCCATTCTTGCATGCAGATTGGTTTCTAACATGGTATCGAGCTTTGATACCATGTTAGAAACCAAGATCACCCATGCAAGATGGATACCTTTCACATGCAAAAGATATGAAGAACAAAGAAGATGTTCTGTAAACCTCAAAGTGTAAAAAATTATATTCAAGAATTCAATAATTACAAGATATGATTTGCTTTATAAAAGCAAAGATGCATAACCCTAATCTTATCTTGAGCAACAAGATAGCTCGATAAGATAAAGATGAAAGCCTAAAACTTAGGAATTAAATAATTACCTAAGTAAACTTATGCAAAGTGTAATTAAATATTAATTACACCAACAACCCCCCATAAGTGCAACTTAGGGAGAAGCAAATAAAGCATGCACCTAAAACTAAGATGAATTCAAAAAAGCATGAATGGATCCCAACAACAAGGCCTAATCAGGTACCCAAGTACAAATGCAATATGAGGTAGAGAAGGAAAACCCAGTGGGATAAAACCCCCCTACAATGAGATGACTGCTGCAAAGAAGCACTGGAAGAACACTGGAACCTGATACTAGCAAGCAAGGAAAGATATTTATGTTTACTACTGAAACCAGATGAGGTTCATTGATTGACTCAAGGAATCATGATAAAGCAACAGCAGACCCGATGCCTTGGAACACTGGAAAACTCACAAACTGGAACAACTCTGGAATCTATGAAGCAACAATACATGAGATGATGACAAAATATGGAAGTCGTGTATCTCGATGCCGATGCCAAACTGTGACTAAAACTCTTCCATGGGAAGGAGTACCATGAAGACTCTAGAACATTAACCATAAAAACATGGCCCTCAAACTGAGATGAATCCAATGTGGATCATTAACCATAGGCTCTCAATCTAAAGTGTGAACTGGATGTGAATCAACAATGTGTCTAGCTAAGCAAAGATATGGCCAAAACAAACTAAGAAACTAGATAGACTCATGCGAGTTGCCATCAAAACAAAATGGATATGGGGATCAAAGTGAAAACTTCACTCTAATCAGATTTATTATGCAAGAAACCCCCCTGAATGGAACTTTATCATAGTTCGTTTATTACAATAACCCAATGATTGTAAAAGGAGAGCATACAAACATGCATAAATAGAAAATAGAAATTGATTTCAGATCTGTGTAGAAGACATAATCAGCTTTCCGATGCTGCAAAAATGACGAAAAAAGGATCACTAAGTCAAAAGATATGCCCTCCGAAGTGAAATCTGAACATCTAAGTTCAAAGGCCTGAAAAATAAATTTGGAGAAAAATTTGGTAAAAACACCTACACCACTAGATCGGTGTTGGAATCATCTTTCCAACGGTATCTTGTTTGCTCGATTTTGATATCGTATGCCCAAGTTACGACCTCTGGAAGAAAACAGTCCAAAAATGGGGAAAAACACAGTGTGCCATTAAATTTGACGGTCATACGGCCGTCACAAAAAAAGTATGGGCCCAAATTTGACGGCCAAATGGCTGTCAGCGCACATGCATAACTGGACTTATTTTACAGAAAATTGTTTTTTATATAAAAAAATTAAAAAAATTACAGATATATATATGTTTTTAAAATATATATATATTAAAAAAAAAATGGGTGAGGGGGGCACGTGGGCCCTCCCCCACTGCTCCCCAAGGAGCAAGGGCCCCTGTGTAGGTCTGTGCAGGGCCGTACCTGCGTAGTACCCTGTGCAGGTACGTACCTGCATACAGGCCTGTGTAGGGGTTACATGACCCCACAAAAACTTTAAATTTTTTTTCCTCCTAACCTTTTTTTAAAAAAAATGTTTTTAATATATATATTTTTAATGAATTTTGTTTTAAAAAATTCACGGAGAAAAAAATGAATTTTTTTTACAATTTTTTTTAATACCTCAAAATTCGTGCAGATGGCGAATAGGGCCGTACAGGCAAAAAATTTTTTTGCCTCAGAAATCAACTGTTCAGAAATCGACAAAACAAAGGGCGTTCTTAGGGTTTTTGGCCGCTACGAACGCAATGGTGACCTCCACTTGTGCTCAAACTACTCCAAAAAATTGGCTATCTCCAGAGCTTGCAAAAAATCTCTAAACTTCAAACCCTCACAGATCTGGCAAATGATGTCCAAAATCTGCAAAATAAAAGTCAATCCTGACTTTTTCCAGTGCTTTGAATCCAAAGGTGAAGCCCGATCTGATCCAAAATTCCTCATAAATGAACTCAAGGCATGATACCCTCAAGGAATCCCGAACGAACTTTGCAATGATTTTTTCAAAAATCTGAGAAGGGGTTGCAAATCAAGGCTTTGATACCTGGTTTTGTCCCACTGGGTTTTTCCTTCTCTACTCCATTCTTGCATTTGTAAATGGGTACCTAATCAAGCCTAGTTGTTGGGACCCATCTTTTCTTTCATACATCTTATTCTAGTGTTTTAGCTTCTTCCTAAGTTCATCTTAAGGGGGGTGTTAGAGTAATAAGTTATTATGCTTAATTAATTATATCATATTGATTAATTAATTAAGTCATTTATTCCTCTTTGTTACTTAAGCTAAACTTAGGCACATTAATAATTAATTAATTATTAATTATTAAGTGTTCACACTAGGGTTTCATTTTAGGGTTTCCTTTTTAGGGTTTCTTGATCTCCTTCATAAGGATTGATCTCTTTGTAATATTTGATTCTCTTAATGCATTTTTACACTTTGAGGTTTACAAAACATCTTCTTTGGTTCTTCATATCTTTTGCATGTGACAGGTATCCATCTTGCATGCAGGTGATCTTGGTTTTCTAACATGGTATCAGAGAAAACCTATAGCTGCCTATTCATGATCTAAAGATATGGCCTTTCAGTGAGTTTCAAGTGCAAGGGTTTCCACAGGCATCTTTTCTACAAGATTTGGGGGTATCCATTTTTTCGGGACACTATGGGCTCAAACGAATGTCGCCATCGTATTTACAACATCCCAAAACCCTAGAAACATTTGTCAAATTGTCCTTTTTGGTGAAGTTTATCTGAAAGGAAAAAAAATTGTCTGGGGTCCGTACGGCCTCTCAGCACCCTTCCCGAGGCTCAAAAATTGAAAAAAATTTAAAAAACACATGTTTTTTCGAATCCTCTGCAGCGCTTCCAGTTAGAAAGAAACCCGCTACCTGGTGGCCACCGAGCAGCCACCGCCGAGCTGCAACCACCAGTCAGCGCCACCTAATCTCCACCGAGGTCAGCCCCCACCAAGCCCTTCTACTCCACTGGTGGTCCTATGACGGACCAAGAGCTCGGATCCAGCCCCCCGTTGACAATAGCGATGGAATATTCTGGCTGTGGGGAATATACCGGCTATGCAGGGAATATTCCGAACTTGAGCAGAATATACCGGTCACCAAAATTTTTCCGGCAGGGGCCGATTTTTTGCAATGACAATGATAATGAAAGTCTTGTCGATCAAGAAGAATATGACATAGATCCCTTTGACACTATCATTGCTAGTAAGTTTTCTCCACCTGTTTTCAAAAATATAATCATCCCTTCAAGTTATCTTGTTATGTCTTCATCCATGCCTAATCATGCTCCCTATGCTACCTGTGACAAGGGATACTCATCATATCCATCATATCCTTCATCTACATCATCCTCTTATCCTAGTCTGCCATCACAATACCCCTATCCTAATCCCCCGTCCACATCCTCATATCTCAATCTTTCATCCGCATATACCCACTACCCCAATCTTCCATACCAATCTGCTCACCCTAATCCTACATTCACACCTTCTTATTCTAATCCAACATCCACATCAACTTATCCTAATCTGAAATCCACAGTTCCCTATCTCCATCTGCCATCTCAATCTTCCCATCCTAATTCACCATCCCAATACCCTTACTACAATCCACCACCCGCATCCTCGTGTCCTAATTCACCATTCCAATACCCCTATCTTAACCCTTCATCCAATCTTAATCCCCCATCTATTCCCAATCCTGCATCCAATCCCATTCCCCATCTAATCCTAGTCCCCCAATCCCTAGTCCTAATCCCCCACTAATCCATCATCCTTCATCCACTCCTACCACGCCATCTTAGCCTAAAATATTCAAGTTTCTCTAAGGACTTATAACAAAGAAGACATCTCCCACTCCACACCTTGAAGTCGTGGAATCATGCCATCCCAACCCATCATCCATGGTCATTAGTGATGATACCCTTCTCCACCCAACACCTCCTATTAATGATACCACCCCTAGCACCACTCAAACCGTCAAAACCATCACATCCTTTGAATCCACTGAGCCCCCATATCCTACCATCACATCTATCGAATCCATTGAACACCCACCTCCTATTGATGATACCACCCCTAGCACCACTCAAATCGTCGAAACCATCACATCTACTGAATCCACTGAGCCCCCATCTCCTACCATCACATCTACGAATCCATTGAACACCCATGTTCTACTCCGAGAGTCGTCAAACCCATCGACGACACCCAAATCCAATCCACTTCTTCCACTCCTAGTGTCACTAAAATCCATTCCCATGAATGTTTTGAATCCTTCATCCCTCCATCTTCCCCACTTAAAGAGTCCCACCAAGACTCCATTATCATGCCTCCCGCACACAATGAGTCATGTCAAGAGCCTGATCCAAAGCATGCCAACATATCCCCTTCTCTAGATCAAGATCCTACCATCCCATCTAGTCCACCTCAAGATCATAGTCCCCCATCCATTCCATCCCATGATCCCCTTGTCATCCAAGCTTCCACCACTCCATCTCCAT
Source organism: Sequoia sempervirens (assembly GCA_007258455.2). Lineage (NCBI taxonomy): Eukaryota > Viridiplantae > Streptophyta > Pinopsida > Cupressales > Cupressaceae > Sequoia > Sequoia sempervirens. The sequence goes on from VDFB02000008.1 coordinate 251,217,386, forward strand.
CTCCATTGCATGAGCCCGCTATTGCAAGTCCAAATCCTATCATATCCCTTGATCCCTCTCTTGATACCACCCATCCAAATGCTGCTATCCCATCATCTCCCTCTCATGATCACTCATCATCGCCTAAAACTGCTATCCCCACACCGCTTGCATATCCCCTTGGTACCCTCACATTCTTCCATGGTGGCCTCCTCACAGAAGAAAAACACAGCGTATATACCACCCATCATCCTCCACCTAATGATGGAATTGCATCATGTTTTGAGAATAACACAAATCCTATCATGGATCACATGCTCAAGAAAATGAACTATCAAGGAAAAGGTCTAGGCCTTCATGAGCAAGGTATTTTAGAGCCCATCCAAGTCAAAGAACAAATCTGCATGCAAAGTCTTGGACCTATTTCCCAAGACCTACAATCTAAAGATGTTGGTATAACCTCTAGACGTCCTCAACGAGCCTTTTCCAAAAGAAATGTTGGCTCTTCCCATCGCTCCACCAGATCATATGCTTCAATCCCTCCTCCTTCATCATATCACCTCAAAACAACTGTCCATATTCCTCCTTCATCTGCTCCATCCATTTTGGGTCCTTACATCCCTCCATCCACCATCTCCCATCCTCCATCTAGTCTATCCATGTTTCCTCTAGGTCCTACGTCTATTTTGGGCCCCTATATCCTAAAATCACCACCTCCATCTCGTCCTATTCATCCCTTCAACCATTCATCACCCATCCATGTCACCCATCATAAACATCCCACTTTCATATCCCATAGTCAGGATCAACAAAGGCACATATCTGCACATCCTCCATCCACATATAATCCTCAAAATCCTACCTCCATCATTCCACATCATCCATCTCCTCGCACCCATCCCATTTCTATCAAAAGAACTTTGGATACTAATGCAAAAAGGCATAAATCCAAACATCCGCATAAATCTAAAACTCCCCATGTCCCCTCTAAAAGACATGGTGAAGAAAAGAAAAATAAAATCCACAGTCCAAATCAAATCCATCGGCCGCAAAGGCCCACCAAAGCAAAGATCAAAACCATGTGGATCCCAAGGAAAAAAGATGCAATGCCATCAAATGAAAAATCTATAACCACATCCAAAGTTGCTAATCCAAAATCCAATCATACACTTCCTCCATCTCACAAATCTGTTTTGGGTCCTTACATCCCAAAATTCACTATCCCATCTCCTCCATTATCCCCACATTCTCCCTTCATTAGTCCTCTTATCTTTTCACATCCACCACCACATGTGCCAGTGTTGGTCCTGAACACATCTCCCCATCAGATATCCACCCCATCATTCCATCCATACACTTTCTAAAATCCCACCCATTATCCCTCGTATCTCCCCTCTCCAATCCCTTGAATTCGTCCTCTTGCATAATCCATTTCTCCTAATAAGGTTGTACCAACATCCAATAGTCTGTTCGAACATGGGCTCTTAATACCTCATATAGAACTTGATGTTTGAGTTCTTCATCTATATCCTTATTGCATATCTTCTCAATCCCCTTATCCACATCCCTATCCTTATCCATTTTCATCCCCCTGCTATCCAAAAAATCCAAAAAAGTCAAAAAAATCCAAAAACGTCAAAAAAATCCAAAGAAGTCAAAAAAATAAAAATAAAAATAAAAATAAAATAGTAAAGAGAAATAATCCGTCCAATGGTGAAAACTTGGAAAACAAGCGCCTTGGATAACTACCATGATGAAAACTTGGCAAACATGTGTCATGTGTAAATCCCCATCTGCACGTGGGGTCAACTTCCTGATATGCATTCCCTCTATCCGCTATGCTTCCAAATATGCACCCGTCTTCCTCCTATACATCGTTTTCATTCATCCCCTCTATCCTACCTATCTTACACATCCTTCTTGGCATATCTCATTTTATCCCAATCCTTCCATCCTCCTTGTGATCTTGATAATGATAGGGGCAAACATATAAACATGCTTTGGGCACCTCTTAGCATACATCCTATCTTCATCCATCTCACTCCTTTATTTTCCTATCCTTCTCTATTGCATCCTTCATGCCTCCTCGCACATGAAATATCTAGAGTGAGGGAATTTATCTTCCTTGGTGATATAGTCCTTGGAGACATCATTCATTCCATCAGAGCAATCCCTTCCATTTCCCTATCCTAATCTCCTTATTGTTATATCCATCTCCCCATCCTTATCTTCCTATCCTTCCATCATAGCATCCCTTTTCATCTATCCATCTGGTAATCTTTTCCTCCTCCAAATCCTTATCCCTCTATCCAATCCATCCAAACAATTCTTTTCCTCCCCCCCATCCTCTATCCTCATCCCATCTCATAATCCCTTGTCATTGGTATCTAGCTATAGGCTACTCCCCACACAATTCAATGCCATCTATCTTATCATCATCACTTCTGCTTCTTTTGCACATTTTTTCAATCTTCTCTCCTTTTTCATCCCTCATCTCTCCATCATATCATCCTCCCAATTCATCTTTTCAATTTCCCCTCCTTTTACTATCCCATCCTTGAGCATTGTGTAGTCACCATCCTTCGATCCTATCTAACAGGTCTATCCTATCCCATCGTATCGGTCCCATCATTTTATCCCCTTATCTAGGGTTATCTCATCATCTTTTATCTTTGGAATTTTGTCGAACTACGTTGCCCCTACACTTTCACGTAGGCACGGTCGATCATTTGATCCACCCCCGAGGCTCCTTTATCATCTATCATCGGTCTTTCTACTTTGTTCGTCTGCTCCTTTATCGTCTATCATCGATCTTTCTGCTTTGTCCATCTGATCCTTTATCTTCTATCATCGGTCTTTCTTCTTTTTCCATCCTGTCATCCATCAAAGTCTCCATCATGGTTTGTCATTAGCCTTTTATTGAACTATGAGGCTCTGCACTTTCACGTAAGAAAGGCTAATCTTTGATCGGCCCCCGAGCCCCTAGGTTGCTAGGATGTGTCAGTCCCCTATCTTGTGTCATGTCTCTTGTGTCGTGTCATCAAGCTATGCCCTTATCTAGTTGGTTCTTAACAAACGAGATCCACTTGTATCATCAGATCCAATCAGTTCCGAATATCCTGCATCATATCAATCTTTCAATTTAATATCTATCATCAGTCTCAACAGGATGCATCCTTCCTAACAGACCTCATCAATCCCATCCATCCCCTTGATCCTATGGCAAAGTACGTTTGAAATTGATTGTGATATTTTGATGCTTTTGGATTTTTTTTATCATTTGAGCTCCCTATCATCACTTGTCATGGTCGCCTTGATCCATCATATCATAGTGTGCTTTGACTAGTCAACATAGGGGTGTATCTTGATCTTTTCTTTGTTGTTGTCTTCTTGGTTGTCCCACGTAGTACCAACCAAGATCCCTGAGGTATTGTGTTACATTGGGGCATCCTTGTGTGCTTATGGTTATCCTAATACTTGGCCCGACCAAGGTCATCACGACTTTGGGGTGTTGGGATAGTCTTCTTATTTGATGTGTTTGTTTCATGCATTAGACACTAATCTGCCTTGGTCCTTTATACCTTGGTGTATCGTGTCTTCTGCTATAGCAAAAATTAGTGCTCCTAACGATGGAAAATTGCATTTGGATTGCATTTCATCTCCATCCTCTCATCTATCAAAATTCCCCCATCCATTCATCCTTCATCACTTTCCCCTCCCAATCTCTTGCCACCTTTTCACCCTCTCTTATCCATCACTTTACATCCTCTTCCTCATCTCCCCTTTCATCATTTCATCCATTTCGAGAGAACACCTGTGTTCTCTTGAACTTGCATGTCCTCTCAAGGGGGCATCCTTCATCCCTAATTTTCATTTTTTTTTTCCCTTCTCAGTCACTCCTTTGAATGACTGGGGCATCTTTCCCAAATCTAACCATTTTCTTCTAGGTTCTATGTTTTAATATTCTTTAAAATGATGCTACTTTGTAACACCATCTCAAAGAGGGAAAAAATGTAGACACCTAAATTTGGACACTTAATTTATCCAAATTTATTCCTTTTTGTCTAACCATCCCTTATTTACATTAATTAAGTAATATCACTACTATTTAATTAATATCCTTAATTCTACCAAATCCTTAAGGTATTTAATTAATAAATAAATACCTTATCTCTTTAATCCTTCTTTTCATCAAATGAATTAAATAAATATGATATTTAATTCCTCACATGTCACATCTCTTTCTTAATCCTAATTATTCTCATAATCTCATCATTAGGGATGTGCACATGCCTAATCCTTGATTAGGATGTGTCACATCCTCCAACTTTTGCAAGTTGGCCTCTCATCTCTCTTAACCACCTAACCCTCCTCTAATCCTTCATTAACTAGTCTAATCAACCTCTCAAGGAATTTTTAATTCATTTTATCCTTCCAAGGAATATTAAATTCATTTTTCTCTTCCCCATGTGATCTTTGACTTGTCACATCAAGTCACATGTGAACATCCTCCATAATTTCCTGCTTGCTTCTAATCTGTCATTAATTAGTCTAATCAAGTACTTGCACAACCTTAATCACTTAATTAGGTCAACTTAATCCCCATGTCATTTATGGAATGTGTCCTAAGTGAAATTCATTAAAGGCTTTCTCTTTTTGGAGAAGGCACCCCATTCCCCATGTGAATTTTTAATTCACATTTAATCCCCCAATGCATTCCTTGGAATTTAAATTTTCTTTTCTCATCCCCATGTGGATATTTGAGGAATTTTTAATTCCTCACATGTCCTCTCACTCACATGGGGATAAGGACCTCCTTTATGAGGATATCTTGTCCAATCCCAAGGTACTATGTAGTACTTCCATGTCATGTACCCTATTTCCACCTCATCTGCACATCATCCCTTACAAGCCACCTCACATGCCGCATGTCAAGATGTGAGGGCTTGTGAGTTATCAACTCACGTTAGCCCTACATCTTGATCTTGGTGGCTCAATATCAATCTCAACTGTCCATTTCCCTAGAGAATCTAAAATTCTCTATAAATACCCCATCTTTTCTCTCATTTTGGAAGAGATCATTCATGCTAGCCAAAATCTTTCAAAAAATTTCCTTGAGCTATGCTTAGCCAAATTTTCTTTCTTGCATCCATTTCCACTTATCTTTCCATCCTCATCTCATCTCATAGCTTGCATCTTGCCATCCAAGGAGCATACAAACATCAAAGATCGAAGGGCCAACCAATGGACAACTCAACAAGGTGAAATCTTTCAGTTTGCTTAGTTAAATTAATCTTTAGGCAAATATTGAGGTGTAGGGTGTTTTTAGTTGTTATTTACTCTCTTTTTGTTTGCTGCTCATTTTCTAGCAAGTATTTTTCCCTATCACAAAATTAAATTATGAAAATAGGAGGACATTATATATTTTGCAAATATTTAATCACTGGAAGCAAAAAATAGACCAACACGATAATTTTTTACAAACATTTAGACATTAAATACAAATTTTGCAAGCTTTGTTGATAGGCTTGTGGCTACTCAAGCAATGAATACATAGTTAATACATTGAATGCCTCCATAGTCGACAAGGCCTTGCTCAAAGAATTTAGTTTTTTTTGTGATAATTCTCATTTGTTGCAATAGTCACCTACTCCTTGGCCTCAACTATTCCATGTTTATGGGTTACATAGCATATGTCATCTACTATACCTATTTGTCCCCTTAGCCCTTGTAACGACAAGCAATACTTCTAGTTAACAAGTATCATAAACAGACAGATGAACCGCTAAGGAAGTAGTGCACTTTTCCTAGAATTAAGAACATGGAGAGTTAAAAACACACAAGCTTTTCAATAAAAAAAAAAAAAAGAGAATTAGCACAAATAAAACCCAACACTCGCCTGAGATTTCATGAATTAACTATGCATTCACTGCTTGCATACCCACCAACTCTCCAACACATCTCACACAATTTGCATTTAATGGATTAAACATGCATTCACTACTTCAAGATTAAATATTTTCCAGAATATATAATGTCCCCCGATTTTCCTAATTTACTTATACGAAAGTGAATAATAGACCTACTCCAACCAATAAAAAAGAGATAAAACATAATTTTCAAACACCAAAAATGTCATTAAGTCCCAACTATGGGAAAAACACAAAAATATTTTAAACAATACAATTTGATTGGCCAAGCAACTATTTCAAAAACAAATTCAACGATTGCAATAGTAACTTTCTTTTGGACAAAAAATAGTTTCATGTTTATGAATTACATGGCACACCATTAACTATGCTCATTTGTCTATTCGGTAAGTCGGATTCTTGAACCAGACTTCTCCTTTATTGTTCACAACTCTTCCGAGGAATAATTTTTAGGCACATTGGAAGACTTAAAATTCATTAGAAACAAAGGGGAAAATGATTCAAGAATTTGACCTTCCAGTTCCTTGTTCAACAACCAAGTATATTTGCAGTCATATAGATGTTTGCCTTCGACTCCAATTGCAAGCAATGGTTACTATTATAGGGACAAATTAGAAAAATGAGCACAGTCCATGACATATAATATGTTATTTCTAAACATGAACGGAAAAAACACATGATAAAATTTGCAAAAAAATAGAGCAATGTGATAAATTTTTGCACACTTTCAGACATTAAATACAAATTTTGCGAGCTTTGTTGCTAGGCTAGTGGCCACTTAAGCAATGAACACATAGTTAATGCATTCAATGGCTTCACAATCAACAAGACCTTTCTCAAAGCATTCAATTTTTCCTATGATAATTCTCGTTTATTGCATTAGTCTCCTACTCCTTTGCTTCAATTGTTCCATGTTTTTGGGTTACATAGCATATGTCATCTACTATACCCACCTGCCCCGTTAGCCCTTGTAATAGCAAACAATACTTCTAGTTATCAAGTATCATAAACAGACAAGCAAGCCACTTACTATTAGTGCGCTATTCCTACGACTCCTCCCGCGTTCAAGTGATGAACAAAATAACGAACATGGAAGAGCAGAACCTAGAGCTAAAAACACACAAGCTTTTCAACAAGCAATAAACAAATGAGAATAAGAACAAATAAAACCCAACACTCACCTGATATTTTATGAATTAACTATGCATTCACTGCTTGTGTACCCACTAGCCCTCCAACACATCTCACACAATTTGTTTTGTGAGTTTTGTTGATAGACTGGTGGCTACTCAAGCAATAAACACATAGTTAATGCATTCAATGCCTCCACAATCGACAAGACCTTGCTCAAACCATTCAGTTTTTCCTGTAACAACAAGCAATACTTCTAGTTATCAAGTATCACAAACAGACATATGAGCCATTCACCAGTAGTGCACTATTCCTACGGCTCCTCTCGCATTAAAGCACTGCATAGAATAACAAACATCGAAGAGGGCAACCTAGAGCTAAAAACACACAAGATTTTCAACAAACAACAAACAAATGAGAATAAGCACAAATAAAACCCAACACTTGCCTAAGATTTCATTAATTAACTATGCATTCATTGCTTGTATACCCACCAATTGTCCAACACATCTCACAAAGTTTGCATTTAATGCACTAAACATGCATTCACTGCTTCAGTACCCATTAGCCCGCCGCCAAAGCTTTCACAATTTGCATCCACTAATTAAATATTTGCCACAATATATAATGTCCCCCTATTCTCCTAATTTACTTAAACGAAAATGAATAATAGACCTACTCCAACCAATAGAAAAAGAGATAAATCATAATTTTCAAACACAAAAAATATGTCCTTAAATCCCAACTATAGGAAAAAGACAAAAATATTTTAAACAATACAATTTTATTGGCCAAGCAACTATTTCAAAAGAAAATTCAATGAATGCAATAGTAAACCTGCCTATCGACAGGAACTAATAATATACTGAAGAGAAATGTTGAATTGCTTTAAAAAAAATTAATGAACTTTTCTTTTCAAGTCATTTTTTTCATGGACTTATTTTTTCATTTAAGTTCTACTGTTGTTGCATACTTTGAAGAGAAATGTTTTGCATTAGTTTTTTTTAATAATCTTTCTTTTATTTTTTTTTCATGAATTTATTTTTTATTTAAATTTCATTATCATTAATGTATTTTACTCCTCATGCTCTTGTTTTACATCCTAATGATGGATCACAGAGTGTGATCTGAAACATTGATGGAAAAACTTGCGCAATCAAATCCAAAAACAACCAAAATACATTCATGATGGATTGTGAAAATATCATATCACTAATTCATTATCATTATCATTATATTGCATATAAAGGAAGTGTAGTATGATTTTCATGCACATTTAAAAAAAAATTATATTAATATAAATTAATGTTTCATCTTTTTTCAATTTATTTTATTAAACTTCAAATTATTTTTAAATATGTGAATTACCCTCATCAAGTTTTGAATTTGTTGTGGCATCCACAGTACACTTATATTTTTTCTTAAAAGTTTAGCGACCCTTATTTTGTAGCTTATACTTTCATCCTCTTTTTTCCTATTTTGTTAGTCTTGGTCATGTTTAGTGTTTTTCATCTAATCATACTCAAAGTCAATATTATTGTTGCTTGTTTAAGGTTTTGGGTTTTAAGTATGCATCAAAGTGGTCCTAGAAGAGGTTGAAGTGTTCATAAGTGTGGTGGGGAACATAAAATTGAAGTGTGATTATTTTCATTTGAGCCTATGGTACAACATTATCTCTTTAAAACAAATTTAAACTTTGGTAGTGTTTTTGCAAGCAATAATTTGTAGTTTGGTTTCGAACCCCAAATCATCATTTAGACTCTTTGTAATAAATGCAAGATAAGCATTTTGTCCACAAATTCATGAACCCAAACTAGGTCTTGCCTAGTCTTTGCTTTGAAAATGCAACTTACAAACTTAAAATTGCAAATTGAAAAGTTTCTCCAAAGTCCAAACTTCAAGCTATTACTCAAACTTTGAACCAAAATCATAAATTACAGACCAAAGTTATAAAATGCAAAAATATTCCAAACTCCAAATCAATGGAAAATCAAATTTCTCATTAGAATCTCAAACTTCAAGTCAAATGAAAATTGCAACTTCTAACTCAACATTGAACCTCAACCCTCAATTGTATGCAAATTGCTTGCAATATCTTGAACCTCGAACCACTTAGAAAATGTTGTTTGTACTTATTTCAGGCTTGTAGCTTGACAAATTTCAAGATCATAGCTTGATGTTTCAAGCTAAAGTTTTAGCTTACATGCTTGCAAAATGGTGGTGATAGTTGAAATGTGTCTTATTTAATTCTTGTAATATGAAATTTCTGCAAGATTCTAATCTTTTAACCGTATAAACATGTAGGTGGGTCTCAAATTTGTACTCTTTTTTGTAGGTCACTAGTATGAATAATGTTTTCGCTTGCAACAATGAAGTGCAAGAATTAGGATGTTTCATTACTATTAAGTGAACAAGACATGATGACGAGGTTCAAGAAATTTCATAGAAACATTGATCAATTTTAGGACAAGGGGAACAAGGGCCATATATCTCCCTTTAAAGATTGGTGGATGAACTAAGATGCAAAGGAGGATGAGGGAGGCAAGAGGTGCACAAGGAGGCATTACATGCATATGCATGTCAACTCTTAGATGACATGTAATGAAAGAATAAAATGCAAAGTTTAAGTCAAAATGACCCTTTACATTCTATTGTATTGTCTTGTATGAGATTTTTAAATACGAGTTTTCACATTCACTTTCTAAATTGAACTGTTTGTAAGGGCCAAAAACACTTATAAACCGGTTTTGAATACATATAGAAAATTCTACTCCACTTTTACATTTTATTTATATGGTGTTTTACAAACTCTTTTTTTTTTCTTAAGTTTTATATATGAAATTTATTAATGTTCAATGAATTCATTGATGTGAATTTCATATCATTGATGTATTGCCAATGGAGAAGTGTTCCATGTGGTCAACCTAAACACACTTGTGTTGTACAAAACTTCAAGATATCTCATATAATTAGGTTTTACCCTTTGGAGATTGAGATTTCATACATTATGATTGTGGGAAACAAGTCAAGCAAGCAATAGTTTTCATCATATTCACCACCCATTTGCTAAATAATGAGTGTAATGTTTGAAGATAATTTTATCTTCTTTTACTCTTTTCCTCTCCTCATTCTTTTTTGCATTTTTTTATATTGAAGATAGATCAAAATTATTTTAGGATTTTGTGATGAATTGTTATTCACATAAGGAAAAAAAATTAAGTCACTTTTTGACTTCTGCAACGTAAAAAATATTTTTTCACATATCTTTTGCTATCATAAAAAATATAATTGTTATTCCTTCAAAATTAGGCAAAACAAAGTGAATGATTATGTATACCTAGTTACATAATTTTAATATTAGAAACAATTAGGTTATCATATTGTTTTACATGATTTATTTTACATTCAAATTAATGTTGGAAACTAGTTGTAGGAGGTTGGATAATTTGAAATGGAAATCATGAGAATATTTTAAAATTTAACTAGAGGGTTTACATCGACTAATAATGAATAATTTTGCTATTCTAAATCACTAATTCTATGAATAAATTTTGGTATTTTACATGTAGCCCCTTAAATGGACTAGCCAAAGCACTCTCCAACTTAAATATTTTAGTAAACCTCACAAATATGAGGACTATTGAGGCTAGCCACCTTCCAAAGAGAAGAATCTTTGTCATTCCAACAAATTGGTATATCAAAACCCACATCACAAGAAAAGACACTAGAAGGATGATCATCAAAGTGAAACATTATATTGTTCACAAAAAAAAACAATTATTCCTATATGTTTAACTACCTTGAACCTTGATGAAACTTATCATCAAAAAACATCAAAATAATATAAATTAAACAATAAAAGAATATAAAACACACACACACACAAAAAAACAAAATATGTACAAGTAATATTTGTTCAAGTTATGCTAAAAACTTGTTTCTAGATTAAGTTTGTTTATTGATTTATACAATTTTCATGAGATAACATTAGAGGTGATTCCATTCCAATGGAAATTCCTATGTGTATGCCTAGTGGTTTTTGCCAAATCCCCATGAATGCATACAAGTGGCTTTCCATTTTCTTCCTAAAAATTGGACAAAATACATTTGAACATGTAAAGCTTTACAATAATTTAGTGATAAATATCTAGATTAACCTTGAGAACCTTGCTTGTCAATTATTTGTTAACAAATTTAGGGATGCAACCTATCACTAGTATACAAGTTTTCCATCAAATTCCATACAGGCGTGTGTTGATTTGAAAAATATTTTCTTGAGACTATTCAAGAAAAATATGGATCCATGAGAATCTTTCATGCAATTCACAACAACAAAACCTGCTTTTCCTTATCAAAAACAAGGAAACAACCCAATGCACATATATTGCCCAATTTATTTAGTTTTATCATGAATTTGAAAAGGTAAATGTTATTCAGAGGCCCAGTTATACTAGTATATTAAATCATTATTAGTCGGGATTAGATCCTCCATTTGCTACACTCATCAAAGATACTCGAAAAGAGTGATCAATATGGAAATGGCTTCTTCAAGAGCCCTAGTTTTGGACTAGTTGGGGTATAATCACACCTAACAAGTAATGCATAGTGAGACATATTATAGCTCAAAAACAAAATCAATTGAAAAATCAGCAAAATTGGAATGTGCATAGAATGCAACAATACCAAATGGGTTGTCATCCACGACAAAATTAGACCAACTTCCAATTAAATCATATGAGATACCCATTTAAACAAATCCAAATGAATATTACACTTGAACCAAATCAATTGACTAATCAACAAAAAATGACATGCAATCCTCTTATTAACACTTGTAACCACAAATGATCTTGGAATCATGTAATTATAATAGTTAAATTATACAAACTTGCCCATCACCTACCCAACGCCAAGACAAAGGGATACCTCATCTGAATCAATTAATTAACTAATAAAACTCATTTGAAATTCCTTTAGTAACAAGTGAGAACTATTGTGCCATGTTGTTTTCTCAATTGCCCAACATGAGAGTTAAATAGATTAGTCTACCTAAAAAGATAACAATGAATCTGATGCTGAAATCATATGACCAGCCAAGGAAGTTGGCACTAAGAGAGGAACAACTAAAAATAATTAAATTAAGGTAAATATGAGTAGTCATGGATATATTTTGGAAGGATAAGATGCTTCATTAAATACACATGCATTCATAATAGAAGATGACAACATTGACTTACCTACACTAATTCTAAGAGAGACACATATGTGTGCGATAGAAAGCATGACAATATGATCACTACTTAATCAAATGAAAAAATATCAACAAATGACACTAAAGAGAGCCATCAACACTTGAATCCAACATCACCTTGCCAACCAACCATATGCCTAGTTTGAATTGGATATTCTTGGAGCAATCAAGAAATTGAATCATGACTTGTTAATTCTTGCATTCCCACCCACATTTGATGAAATATATTTACACAATGAGTGCCAGCCTCAAAACACAATTGAGCAAGGGGAGGATGTGTGTCCTAAGTTGCTTATAAAGTTGGACATGTATCTTGAGGAAAGATGTGTGTCCTAAGTTGCTTATAAAGTTGGACATGTATCTTGAGGAAAGGATGAATCACATGGTTAAAAAGAATTACCAATTAATGGGTTTGAAAATTAAAAAACAAGAGAACAATACTGATCCACTTGAAGAAGCACACAAACACATTTTATCCAATGAAATCAAAGGATATCAAGGTTCCTGTGGTAGACAGATAATTCAATGGTACTCAAATTTGAAAATACTGACTGCTTGTGGTGTTTATCCCCTCCGTGATAAATCAAAAAATAAAGATGAAGTAAGACAAGTTAAAACTAACGACATTCATGTTGCAATTTTGTTTTAACTCTTGTAGATTAGTCACAATCACCTTGTAGCAGACTCAAGTATCAATTCTATATTAAAGTCCACTGCCCTTTTTACGGGCATCCCAGGCAATTCATTGGGAAGCACATCCCTAAATTCTTGTAAAATAGGATGGCTGTTCAAACTAAGTTTGGTATTCAAATATAAATTTATCACTGAACGGAGTATAACCAACAACTCCATTTTACAATTTTTAACAATTGGAGAGCTGATATTAACTTGCCTTAGTTTTTTTAGGATCATGAGTTTGTCCATAGCCATCTCTACATTGCACTACATTTTCCTTGCAATCTGCATAGGCTTGGTAAGCTTGCAGCCAGTCCTTACCTAAACTGATGCCATAATACCCCAGAGGTACTACAAAATATAGTGTCCGGATAAGAAAGTTTTCAACAAATCTCAAAGGCCAAAAGGATTAGAAGCATATATCATGGAGGAATCCCAGGTAAGTCATACAAAAAATCTGGAGAATCTGAATCTACAACATAATGATGAGATGCAACAATTATTCAGTACATAACAACATCATGTTCTACTCTCACCTCTTTTCTAGAATCAGGGAGCATATAACAATCTCTTTGCAGTATGAAAAAGTTGCATATTTCTCACCTCCAATTCAGTGTCAAAATGGAATCACTCGGAGAAGTTTAATTTGTCTGTCAATAATCTGTGTATACTGGAAAAATTAGTCAGAAAGGAGAAGACAAGTAAATAATAGAGTCCGAAATTTCAGAACAAAGAGCCACTAATTATACAATTGTAGAAAGGCAAACTAAGCTGAACAGTACAAATGATTAACCTTGATATATTTACATTGCTTTTACTTGTAAATAAATAATGTATCCGTGCTTATAATTCTTATTTTTAGTTTTTGTAAGTATCTATGTTCCAATTCAACAGCGACTTTATATACCAGAGAATATAAACAAAAATGTTTTCCCTCCAAATCTTATGATTTTGTTTCGGCAGATGATAGGACAAAGGTTTCATCACTTGTAAATCAGACTGTTAAAGATCTTGAATAGAAATAAAATGAAAGTAAACATACTGAACAATCTGGAGTAAAAATAAATGAGAAACACTTGACCTTTTATTCATAGCATACTTATCCTAAGCTCAGTACAATTCTCCTGCTGGACGTTATCATATTAATTGAAAACCCAGAATTTAGAGGATCTCATTAACCAAGTTTAGATAGCTTGATATTTCGTCCTCACAAATATAAACATACTTAGAACCATGAAAACTAGAAAACGTACATAGACAGGCCAAGAGCATCTTCGTACAAATCCTTTCTTGTGAAAACAAATACTGGAAAACTGAGATCACATTCAAAGGCTTCAAACTCAATACTATTCTTCCTGAACATTGTATCTTTCTCTAACCAGAAAACTAGGCTGAATCTTAACCCCTTCTAAAAGGGATCTACCTTTCCAATGTCCATGCCATTCACTCATGCGAAAATCCACTTCCTTTGGACCATCCTCGTTTTCTTCCACAACAAATTCACCTGCATCAAACTCCGTCCAACCCATTTGGTATCCTTCATTATCAACAGAGTTCTCAGTGTCCTGAAAAAACCGAGCAGATTTCTGTTCATGTCCCCAAGAAGGTTTAACTGAAAATTCGACTGGTTTAACACCCCATCCATAGCTCATGTGGAATTTCAGTTTGAATGAGACAGTATAAGCTAAACCAGGAGGCAGAAGTTTGCAGTCAAATATGCCATGCACGTCAAACCAGCACACTTCAATTAGTTCAGCTACTTCCTCAAAACTGCAGTCGAAAGTAGAAACATTTTTTTAGCTTAGTTTGACCATAATTTTCAAGTTCACCTGAACATAAAACATTGAAAGAATTCAACAGCTAAAAACTAGTTTACCTGGAGCCACCTGTTGAAATCCAATGCCAGTATTGATTATCATTTACCCAAGCTATATTCAAACCTCTTGCAGACAATATAAAGCATGGTTTTCCAGTAGCTTTGTCTAACCAGAACTTCTGAATTGATCAACGATTCAAAACATCTTCATTGTCAAATGAAACATTCATTTAAAAATTAAAAAAATCAGATGTTCTAATTAAGAATCTCTGAAATAGTCTTCCTGTGGCTTATAGATAGAACTTCCAAATTAATTACACCACAGGTCATTGCCAAATTGAAACACTCCTGTCAGAATTATAAAATAAGATGTTCAGAATGAGAATCTCTGAATTAGCCAACCATAAAATGTGGGAAAGGTAAGCAAAAACCGTAAGGGTTTGCAGTCAAAGCTCCCCATATAATATTTTAACAAACGTTGTGTTTGGGATCATGTAGTATTGTCATTGAGCGAATCCATGCAACTGAACCAGTTAGTATGCAATGTAAACTGAGTTAGTGGCTAAAATTAGAGTCATGGGATCTAAGACTGCTGAAGTTGACAAGTTTATTCTAGAATTCTTTGCTGGTACACCATTTCAAGTCAAATATCAGCCAACAATATTTGGGTTGCAGCGATCGTATAGATAAATCCCCTTACATCCTTTCAGTTGCAACAAACCTTAACTGATTTATTAAGGATAAAATATATGGTCGACTACCAACCTATTATTATAGTTCTCAGCTGTTGCATGAAACACTCTGCCTGGGAATCAAGCGGCAAGGCAGAAACTCTATGCAGAATATGGGAGGACCAATATGCAGCTTATGTTGTTTTCAGCCAGTGTTACTGGCTTCTCCCAAAACCCCTCATACCCATATTGATCCGGGGCCGAGACGGCTTTGGGTTTTTTTATAGAACCCGCAGGAAACCTTGGGAGCCGAAGGGTACCGAAGGCAAACCTGGGCTGAACCTAGGACCCCAAGGACTTCCCAAAAGAGAGAACAAAAACTTCATTTTAAAAAAAACACATTTCTATAAAAAAAGGTGCCAAACAACCTAATTTTGCCCTTACGCATAAAATTGTGAAAATGGTGTCCACCTATCACCTACGCCCCGTGGGAAGAAGGCAATTACTCTTCCGTAGATTCCACCGAAACGGAAGCTTACCTAGTAAAAACAATTACAAACAATGTATTTAAAAAGCCCTTCATACCTTGTTTCCCTCGTGGACGGAAATTGGTTCACAGAGGCTGAAATATAATTCTTTCTTTGAATTATATTGCGGAGGTTTGGAAGCTCTCGCAAGGAGATCTGTGTAATGAGGTGGAAGCATTTTCTCCCATACAGAATCTGAATTTCCAGCAGACAGAGAACTGAGAGCCTGCAGACATCTTTTGGTGTTGTAAATTCAAAAACCCTTGACAGGCAATTTTCTGGCAAATCTCCCAGAGTTAGATGGGCTTCATTTTGATCGTCCCCCATCTTTCTGAAATCAGCTCAAAAAAATTGTGGTAGAATGACTAGCAATCGCAACTTGGTGTGCAATGGGTACGCCGAAGAGGTGTAGAAGGTCAATTAAGGTAAAATATGGTTTACTTTATTGCATATATTTATTAGCCGATAGTTAGCCGATAGGCTATTTATTGTGGGCTTTGCCCACCGGAATTGTCTCACGCCTGAGAAATTTCACCGGAACGGAATTGTCTCACGCCTGAGAAATAAAGAAATAAAGCCCACTGGAATTGTCTCCCGCCTGAGAAATTCCACCAGACCGGAATTGTCTCACGCCTGATAAATTTCACCGGAAAATTGCAAAATCAGGCGAAAAAAATTGCGGATACAAATCACTATTTACCGTTAATATTTCCGCGGATAGAATTTTGGAATCCTAGCATGTGACCTTGCAGACGATTGTTACCCAAGTTCAGAAACCTTAGATTCGAAATGTTTACTGTTAAATTAGCAGAAACAATACCGCTGAGCATGTTGTTTGAAACTACTGTTTTTAAATCGATGTCTCTAGGTAATTCAAACTAACGTGTCGCCTCTCTTGGAATATTCACTCATGTATATAGCTATGGAATAGACCCACACTGAAATTTTTTATGCTAACCACCTGTTACCTATTACATTTATAGAATTTAAGTAATGTTTTTGGGCTTTCCACGTTCAAACATGGTGCCACTCAAGCATCAATTTGTTAGAGAAACAGATTACTGGTCATGTACAGAGACTTGGAATCTTATTGTGATTGTTCAAATTTTCAAATGGAATCGTATCCAGCCTGATCCAAGATGCGTCTTCTACACTTGGGAGATTTTTGTCAGCCTGCACTAAAATGGGAGCTTTGGAACAGGGTATGGGTATCCATCCTAGCATAGTCAAAAGCAGATTTTTGTCTGATATAGGTAGTAGTTGTAAGTTCCCTAATCGACATGTATGGAAAATGTGGTAGCATACAGAAGGCAAGTGAGCTGTTTGATAAAATGCCATAGCGCAATGTGGTTTTGTGGACTGCAATGATTATGGGATATGTACAAAACGGTTTTCTTCAAGAGGCCTTAGAAACTTTTAAACAAATGTTTTTGGCAGGTGTAAAGCCGAACCCCACAACCTTTGCAAGCACCCGCCCGGCTTGTGCCAAAATGGGAGCTTTGGAACAGGGTAAGGCTATTCATCAGAGAGTAATTGAAAGTGGCTTTTTGTCAGGAGTCGCAGTTGTTAATGCACTGATAGACATGTATACAAAATCTGGAAGCATAGATAAGGCTTGTGAACTGTTTGATAAAATGTCTCAACGAGATGCAGTATCATGGAATGTGATGCTTGCAGGGTATTTACAAAATGGTATTCTTGCCAAAGCTTCAAATATTTTCAAAGAAATGCCTCAAAGAAATGTGATCTCATGGACTGTGATGATTGCAGGATATGTCCAAAACGGGATTGTCGAAGAGGCCTCGGAAACTTTTAAGCAAATGGAATTGGCTGGTATAAAGCCAAACTCCACAACCTTTGCTAGCATCCTCGCAGCCTGCGCAAAAATTGGAGTTTTAGAACAGGGTATTGACATCCATCAAAACATAATCGAAAGTGAATTTTGTTCAGATGTCATAGTTGTGAATACCCTGATAGACATGTATGCAAAGTGTGGAAGCATACAAAAGGCACGTGAGCTGTTTGACAAAATGTCCCATGGAAATGTGATCTCATGGAATACAATTATCACAGGATATGCACAAAATGGCTTTTGCAAGGATGCTTTTACACTCTTTGAACTAATGAAGCACTCTGGAAAATATCCTAACCATATAAGCTTTGCTTGTGTTTTATTTGCACGCACTTAATGCAGGTTTAGTGGACGAGGGCTGTAAATACTTAAAAGACATGAGCGACTCTTATTGCATTACACCTACAATTGATCATTATGTGTGCATAGTTGACCTTTTCGGCCGTGCTGGGTATCTTGAGGAAACTCTAAACCTTATCATCAAAATGTCAATTAAACCTGTGGTGTTTGTGTGGATGTGTTTGCTTGGTGCCTGTAGAGCACATAAGAACATAGATATAGGAGTATTTGCATCAACTCTCCTTCTTGAACTAAATCCTAAAAATTCTGCAACTTATGTTCTTCTGTCAAACATGTATGCAGAAGAGGGCAAGTGTGGTGAGGTTCAAAAGGTAAGGAGATTGATGAAAGATAGAGGAATTGAAAAGCCACCTGGCTGCACTTGGATTGAAGTAGATAAAACAGTACATGCTTTTTATGTAGGAGACATATATCATCCATGGACACAGGAGATCTGTGAAAATTCAGAGAAATTCTCTTGGGAGATGAAGGAAGAAGTGAATTCTCCAGATTCTAGAATTTTTTTTGAATGATGTGGACAAGGAGGAAAACAATTTATTCCTCTGCCACCATAGTGAGATGTTGGCAATCGCATTTGGACTGTGAAACACACCCTCTGGAACAACTATTAGAGTTGTCAAAAATCTTTTAGCATCTGTTGACAGCCAAATTGCAACCAAGTTTATCTTCAAGATTGTTGCAAGAGATGTGAACTGGTTTCATCATTTTAAGAAATATTCTTGCAGAGATTATAGATGATGCTAAATGAAGCTGTCTGTATGCATGGGCTTGCACAAAAACAAGATGCAGTATGTCAGACCTGCTCTAATAAGCAGGGATCAGTTTTCATTCTCAGTTTCTAAAAACTACTTTTGGAGCTCTAGACCAGCCTCTTGACTTTAAAAATCAGTTGGACTATGAGACATGCATTATTGTGTGAATATACTGATTGGATATCTGTTCAAACCCTATTTTATAATATCATGAAGGTGTTGTGACATTGAAGTTTGAACTGTATTTCAGGAATTCTGAATGGCTCTGGAAGGGAAATCTAGAGGAGGGAATGGAGAACAGAAAAAGTAAAAGGAGAGGAACGTTTGACAGAAATAGGAAAGATGCTTGGCCAGCATGAATTATGAGGGAAGGGCTTATAATCAATCCAATGCTTTGGGACAACGGGGAGAGCATCTCGTGATAGTATCTTGGTCCAACCTTTGTCATTTTGTATGGTCTTTTTGTCTGGATTAATTAAGGCCAATAGGCATTGTGATATGCATCATAGGTCTATAACTATTATGTTGAATGTATCTTGGCAGTTCTCTCGGATAGTTGATGAGTGTGATTTAAGGCCACAATTTAAGTGTGTAATTTTTTTAGTTATGTAGCTAAACCCTAAAACTTCACAATAAAATTTTAAAGGATTCAATTATATATCAATTTGCTTATTGTGTTAAATAATATTGCAAGTTTTGAGGCTTCTTGAAAAGAGTTGTAATGATTTAAGAGCACCATTAAACAAAAAAAAAATTAATTGCATGAGAAGAGAATTGCATTTCTAGAGAATTTATTCAAAGAAAATCAGCATGGTAAAAAATGTGAGATTTGTACACGGATTAAAATTTTGATTTCTGGTTTAGGATGCAGAAACCTATTGTTAGTTCATCAATCAAGGTGGAAAAATTAACACAATAATGAGCAAGGTTAAAACAGAAAAAAGTAATGCAGTCCACACTCAGGTAAGACTCGGTGTGCCTCCCAAGATAACTTTGGAGCAGCATAAATCCCTCGGAAATGGCTTCTAAGAGAAATAGTACTCCATAGGTGAAGGCACAAGTTCATTACAATACGAGACAGTAGGGTGAATATTACGAAAATATTGAAGCCCACATAAATTTAGAAATCAACTATAAGTGTTAAAAGTCCACAAAAGAATGGAGTGTCAATGTTGCAAATGGTTCTTTCTTGCCATCCAAATATTCAAAAGGTAACAAAAATACCCTCCTTTGTACCTATCCTCGTTTTTAACAGAGGGCAAGAAGTGCAATCAATAATTCCTTTCCTATACATAAGGAAGATTTGACCTCACAAGGCAACCCCAAATACACAAAACTATATTTCAGCAAACCAAATTAAGCATACAAGATAAAGCTCAGCTTTGTACACTCAATAAGTGTGTATTCCATGTTATTGTGTACGACCCATGGATTAAATTTTATTTAGATTACCGATATGTTTTGAATCAAAAGAATCAAACTCCTGCCAATTGGATAACAGTCCAGGGGCTAAATTTGATGGTTGTATCATTGTATTTAACAATTTTTACCATTGAATGCAATGAAAACTTTAGGATATCGTATCACATGATGGGGAAATTTTTTAACAGATATTCAAATTATATTAAATCATAGTAAAATACATATCTGATCTATAATATACTTTTTAAAATAAAATATATTTTAACATTTGAAAGGCAAATCTGAATGAATAACTATCACGAAAAAATAGCTTAACAAACAAGGCCTACAATCAAGTTTAGATCCCAGGCGACAAAAGGTGAAACCCCAGAAAACTTGAAGGGTTGAGATTATTTTTGCTTAGATGACACATGACATAGAGTATTATCAACACCATTGGATTTACTCCCAAGCTTGGTAATGCGGCCAAAACCTAGGGGTGCAAAATTTAAACAATATTTATAAATAATGTAATTAAATCCCTTTGTACACTTATCAGCTTGATGTATGGTTTGGCCATGACCTCAAAATTTACATTTACCTTAATACCAATATTTTGTTAACAATAACATAATATTGTATCACATTCAAAAACCTCCAACAACAAAATAAATCATAGAAGTTCAATTCATAACCACAACTAAACCACATATATATTATATGCACTTAGAAAGAGATGTCCTTAGACATTGACCTCTTGCTAAGGATGTCACCCCGTCCAAGTTGACTTCTCGAATGCTACTAAATGACATGGACCCATCTTTTAATTTAGAGTCAACCTCAGATCTTGGCGGCTTAGCCAAAGATGGTCACCCATTTATCCAATAAAAAAAAAGAAGAGAATTGTCTCAAACAATCTAAAACAATATTCACCATAGAAGTTGAGGTCAAATTCAAGATCATAACTAAATTACATAATTTCAATATATTTTCCATTTTTGAATTAATTTTGTATGGCTTACCCAACAATAAAAGTATTGACATAGCACACCCATTCATCCAATAAAAAAAAAATGACAATTGTCTCAAACAATCTAAAACGGTATTCACCATAGAAGTTGAGGTCAAATTCAATATCATAACTAAATTACATAATTTCAATATATTTTCCATTTTTGAATTAATTTCGTATGGCTTACCCAACAATAAAATTATTGACATAACACAATTACTATTTTCCATGATGTGCAGGTTTTATGTATGCAGCAATCACCCCACTCCATCAACATTCCATTATGTGGCATATAAATCCTTTGATTCACATCTACTTCCTTCTTACATTATGTTTATCTTTGTTCGTAACACCAATCATACATTTCATACTACAATGCATTTACTTATAATTTTCAAAGTACAAGCACAAAATAACTGTATAATACAATATTTTTAACCTCCTCACCAAGAAGCATCAAAGAAATTCATGTTTTGATATATAGTTCTATAATATTTTGTGATGGTTCTAGTGAGTGTTTTATTTCGGAATCTGCAAGTGGCAGATCATTTTATGTTGTGTTTTATTTCATTTTAAAACATTAGTGTTTTTATTTGTTAAATGAACGATTTGTGTTTAAAAAATAAAGGCATTTCTAATTTACATGTACTCAAAGTTGAGGCACACTTCATTAGATAAATAGATGTATGTTGGGGTAACAGACCAAAGTTAATTTTCTTGTTTGTGTCTGTGATGGAGGTTGTTTTTGATGGGTCTCGATAAGTATGGAAGAGGTGATTGGAGAAGTATTTCAAGAAACTTTGTAATCTCAAGGACACCAACTCAAGTAGCTAGCCATGCCCAAAAGTATTTTCTAAGGCTTACATCAAAGAACAAGGAGAAGAAAATGTCCAAAATTCATGATATAACAAGTGTAGGTGATGGAGATTTGAAGCAACCTCCTTTGTAGCAAGCTTCTGCTATTACAAATTCTTCAATTTTTGTTGTTGTCAGTCAATCTCCAGGTTTTGTGTTGCTAGAAAGCTTTGACAATGTCTTTGCATTGAAAATGGTGAATATAAGGGGAAGTGGATTAGAATGCCTTCCAAATAGCTTCGGCTTGCTTAGTCATTTGGAAGAGCTAGATATAAGTAGATCTGAATGTTTAGATAGCCTTCTGCAGTCATTCAGTTAGTTGAGTCATCTGAAGATGCTAGATATATCATTTTGCTCAAGAATCTCAAAACTTCCTAAAGCATTCGGCCAGCTCAAGTCTCTCACATTTCCAGGAACATGTATTGATGCTCTAGTATGGAGATGGTTTCTTGATGATTTCGGTCAGCTCAAGTCTCTCACATGTTTGAACATGTTGGGTTGCTTTAATCTGGAGATGGTTTCTGATTTCAGGAAGCTATCCTTTGTATGCGTAGTGAATGCATTAGATTATTATCGATTAGATGACAAGGCAATTGTCCAGTGCATTATTTTATAAAGAGAGCAAACATCCAGAGTAAATTTTCACTCAATTGATTTGCTGAGAAGGCTACTAATTCAAACCTTTTGTTTCCTATAATAATGCCCTACTTCGGAGTAGACAATATCCTATTCTATAGTTGTGGTTTTTTGTGGCCTTGCTAGAAACCCATATTTAGTTTTATATTTGTGTAGACGCGTAAAATGTACTAATTGACATTGGACATCTGATCCTGATCACTAACATCGCTTCATCCTGAATCATCCTTCGGTCTAACCATTTAATCAAATGCCTTTATTTGATTAAATTCATCAATATTTCTCTTTTAATTAAATAAATCAATTATCTAATTAAGTGATCCTTTCTCAATAATTAAATCAATCAGTCTAATCTAATTATCCCTATTTAATTGAATAATTAATTTTATTTAATTAAATCTCAAAAGTTCATCCATTAAATTGAGTAAACTAAACCTTATTTAATTTAATCTACCTTCATCCCCTTGGTTAAATAAATCAAAACCCTTTATTTAATCTTTAAATCATAATTCTTCTCATATTTGATTTAAATCAATCCATAAATTTAAGTCAAATAGGTCACATCATTTAATCCTTCATTAAATTAATTAACCTTGATTAATTTAATCTCTTCTCATGTCCCATCCTCCATCTTTTGCCACTTGCACATGAAAATAGAGTTATTTGATTTATTAAATCTCTATTTATCTTCAACATGGCATAAAGGAGGAATATTCTTCAAGTTTGAAATTCAAATCTAAGTTGACTTTGTCTTTCCAACAAGGCATTCACTCCCTCTTACAAGTCATTTTGCATTGAGCCAAGTGGCCATAACTCCATTTGATTCTCCCTCCATCTTGCCATTAATACAATTTCAAAATTCAAATATTGGCATTTATTGGCACATTCATCAAACTTGCACATCCTTGGCCCATTCACATTTGGACAAGTGGCACTTTGCCATTGGATGAAATTTAGTCCCACATTGCTCTATTTTGGGCATTCTTTCAACTTGTCATTCTATAAATAGAGAGCTCCTCTATTGTATTTGGTATCCACAACTTGAGTAAACTTACTATACTCAAATCTTTAAGCAATCTTCATCCATACTTTTGAGTTATAGCTAGGTTATGCAGATTTTCATCTTGGAACATTCATCACTCTTCATCAAAGTGGATCAATTTTCATCATCAAATCACCATTGCATCATTGGAGTTGGGAAAGGGCCAATTTTCACATCAAATTGGCACCAATTCCCTCAAGAGATTTAGAGTTTGCTTTGCTTTAGAATAGGATTTGATATGTTTTAAGTTTCTTGTGTTCTTCATCTCATTTCCTTTCCCTTTTACAATTTAAATCAATTTCTTGAGGAATCTATATTCTAGCTTGCATTCGATCTAATTTGTTGTTTGTTTCTTGTGCTATTGCAGGTATAGGATCTAGGTTCACATTTTGGTGTTAGAAGGAGGGCTCAATCTTGTTTTCTAATCATGTTTTTGTCAAAAAATCCATGTTTTTCTTTGTCTACAGGAAAACTCTGCCGTTGGAAGCTCAACGTTGTTGTTCAACACCATTGGTTCTCCAATGTCGCTATATAGAACCGCTAAAACTCCAAAATATGACGCCTCTGACTTCCTGCCCAAAATTTTGAATTCTAAATTGCGACGCTAAACCTATATGACCCGCAAGAATCTTTCAAAAACCTAAACTGCACCGCTGACCAAAAGGGCGACGCCTTCATGCTCATTGGTTTGGTTACAGAGCGACGCTGACTGGTAAGCGGTGCTATATAGCACCGCTGGTGAATTCAAACTACGATGCCTTCGTGGATTGCATCGCTGGAGGGGAGTATAAAGTGAAATTTTATTTGTAGCATGTGCTTTTTTTCAAATTATGGTTCTTTTGTCTGTTTTCTGCTTTTTTGACCTTTGTTTTTGTAGAATCTAACTAACTCTCTTGTAGGTTGGATCGATCAAAGACGAAAAAGGAAAGGAAAGCATGATGATGTCATTTCACAAAAAATAAGTGTTTTTAAACACTCTAGTGTTTTTTTAACACTCTTAGAGGATTCACTATTTCTCTTAAGGAAAAAATTGTTATCTTTTTATGCTTAGGACTTACTAATTTTATTTTGGGCTTTAAAAAGAACCTTTTAAACTCTTGTTACAAAAAGGCTTAAAAAGAACATTAGGACTCAAATTTACTAGAGTTTGTTTTTGGTTTAATAATCGAACAAGGAAAATTGTCACACTTACTTTGGTGCTTTAAAACGAATCCAAATCATTGCTTTGTGGACTTAAAATGAACATGTGTAACTTTGTTTTTATGATTGCTTACTTAAACTAACATCATCGAAAAGAACGTATGTGCTTCTCTTGTGCTTCACAGCGATCTTGAGAATCAAAAGGCCTTTTTGGTGATCTTAGGGTGGGATAAAGTGATCACCTCCACACTTCATTTTGGGTTTAAAATTGAACAACAAACTTTGTGAGTGTGAGTTAGGTATATCGTGTGTGTTCTCCCTTTGTTTCTAAATGAAGGTCAATCGAACTACGGATGTGCTTGCTCACTGTTGTTTACCTTTAGAGGGGCCTGCCTAAGAGACACATCCAAAAGGAGAACTCAAAGATGACTCCAACCGATTTTTCATTTAGGTCAGTATATAAATGGATAGGACTAAACTGTCAAGTCCTCATGGTATGTAGGCCTTAGTCATACAGTGTCTTTCAGAACGGGGTACTATCGTAAAAAGTATAAGCGCCCCTAGTAGGATTGATTAAAGCCTTTAGTGGCTTGTTGGATGCTCACAAGGTGCCATGTCCTCAATGTCCCGTCATTAAGAACCTTGTTTGTAGTAGCCAACCAGTCCATCCAATGAGTTTATCAAAGTGGTGCATTGGAACTTAGATTCCAAGAAGTTACTTGCCATGTCTGATCTTGGTTAAAATATAGAGGTTAAGACTTTATTCTTAACATACCTTTATATTTTTTCCTTGGTTGCATGTAAAATCATCTCTTCTACTATGAAGGGCATGAGGCAAGCCCACCAAGAAAAATGTACCAATTAAGCTAGGATGTTATATTGCTTGTGAGTCAAAATGCCTTGCTTGTTTGAAAACATTTGGAAACAAACATTTAAACATCATCATCAAAACTTCAAACCCTTTAGGAAGCAAATACAATTGACCAAATTCATGTGTTATTGCTTGCCCTTGGGATTTTATCCTTAGAGGTTTCTAAACACTTGGATTTACATCTCAATTTTCCTACTAAAGTTAAACAATAGGTAACCCTTGCCTTGACTTCATCAAATTTCCACACAACATACCTTGTGGGATTTGAAAAAATTGAGACATTGGACATCTAGTTTGGAAATCTAATCAAAGAAGTGTTTGTGGTAAAACAAAATCACTAAGAAAAGATAACAAAATTGGCTCTCACACATGTGTTAAATCCTCATGATTTCCAAGAAAGTCAAAATCCCAAAATGAAGGTCCTTGAGTCAAAGTTCAAAATTTAAGAGTCACACTTGAAAGGTCATCAAGAAATATATTAGGAAGTGCAATCAAAAGCAACACATCAAAATAAGAAAAAAATTCACAAGGTTCTATAGACTCATTCCTTTGAACAATCCAGAAATGTATGCTCAGTTTGAACCACTTCTCAGTTATAAAGGTCCTTAGAAGTATCGTATGTTATTCAATACTGAGGTCTAGTAAACAAGTGTTCTTTTTTAGGTACATCCTAGGATCAAAATCAAACCTTCATCCATCTTTGAACATCAAAATAAAAAACATCTCATCATCAACTCTTCGAAAATCTTGAAAAAATCCTTCATGTCAAACTTTGGGCAAATCATTTGAAATCAATCCCAAATCACCTTGTTTGATTGAATGTCTGTAGATGCATCCTTCTCCACATATTTGATCAAATTATCAAAACCTGTGAACAAATTCATCCCTTGATAACATCCAACATCTTGGGATTTAGGAGTTCATTATCAATATCATCTTGTTTGGATAGGAGTGTTTAGATGAATCCTTCTTCTCACACCTAGACAAATTAGCATCTTATGAACAATTTAACTCTAGGACAACATCCAACATCTTAGAGTTCACGAGTTCACCAAAATCCGAATCCAAAACAAATCAATCCTAAATCAAGTCCTAAAGTTTAACATACCCTTCAAGATTTTCTAAAGAGTTCCAATCATCCATCAAGCATCCATCTTACATCCATATCATTTTCACCCTTTGATCCTTAAAAACATCCTAAAATTCTCTCATTTGTACCTAAAGATATATCAATCCAAAAGATTAGAGATTCATCTCCCAATATTCTTGAAAAATTGATCCCTATTTTATGGTGCAAACTAGATCTCAACACAAGAACATGGAAGCCAACAAAGAAACACCCACTTCAAGTGACCTAAGCCAAACAAACTTCGAAATGAATCCCATTGAACCAAGCAATCTTTTAACTAACTTTCCCTCATCATCACAAAATCCACAAGAGGAAAGCCAAAAAGATCTTACCTTTGGAATGTCACATGAGGAAATCACCGAAATGGTTCAAAATCCAGAGAATCATAAGATTATCAATATCATGATGAGACTCAACCCCTCACTATACATGCTTGAATTGGAAAAACAAGGGGCTAAAATCCCTTATGATTTCAATGTAAGTACTATTGTGAAAACATATTTTGGGATCACACCCCCAATCTCATCCACCATCCCCGGGTGTGTGCAAGAAGTTGAGTCCACTTTTTGGCCAAAAAGTGGAAGTGTTTTCCCTGATTTTCAGTATTTGACACATTTGACCTTAAAATTTGAAGCACTTAGAGATGAAATTTTTAAAAAAGTCACTAATAATAAAATGTAGTGCTCGGAGTCTAGTTTCCAAATATGTAATTTATTTCAATACCCAGATTGTAAAAATTGGGTTTTAATAGGCATTTCTAAAAACCACTGTTTAAAAGTCATTTTTTTTTACCATACCATGCACGTGTATGACATCCATATTTTGACTTAAATTATTGTATTTTTCTAAATCCTTTTGGGAAAAGTTTTATGACTCACTGAAGCTTACTCTTGATATTTTTTTGTAATTTTTTATTGAATATTTTTTTTTTGTTAATTTTTATTAGGCAGATTTGTCGTTTTGAAAAATTGTCATGTACAACATGCATAAGATGACCTAAACTTATCATTTTCTAATTTTTTTTTTCAAATTGAAAAGAATTGTCTGAATTTTGCTCTCGTGCAATCCGTTTGTCAAAATGTTATGTTGATCAAAAGTTATTAAAATAGTAAAAAACTCTTGATATTTAAAGTTTATGGACCAATTTTATTACAAATTAATTGAAAAATAGAAAAAATAATTCAATTGCAAAACAAATTACATATTTAGAATCTGCATTGTTTCATCTAAAATGGGTTTTAATTTCGTCAGAAAATTTTGCAAAAAAGGTCGTCAGCCATATGCCCAAAGTCGGTATTTTTCTTTGACATTGTTAGGGCCTTCAACTTGCAGGTCAAACCAGGTTGAAGGCCTAGGTTCGGACTTCCAATGCTTTTCTCGAACCAAAAACCTTGGCAAAAACCCGCCCACGATGCAAAACAAAATTCAAATTTAAAAAAACGGGATCCCGTGCTATAATCGGGATCCCATTCCCATCCAACAACATTTCCGACCGTTGTAAATGGAACAGGATCCTGTTCCATTTACAACGGCTCCGACATTCAATGTCGGTGAACGGGATCTCGATTATAGAGCGCATCCCGCTTATTAATAACCAGGATCCCGTTTTATAATAATAATAAGCGGGATCTCGTTTTATAAACGAGATCCCATTTATTTGATTTAAAAACACTGTGCAAAATTACTGTCAAATCTGCAACTATGCAACCTCATATGTACGACCGAGAGCACTAAAAATGAATTATTTTTCATAAGTTATTGTATTTACAGGTGGTGAATTTGATTTTTGGTTGATTTTATCAAAGGGAGCATCATCTACACCATTTTTGAAGTGAAATTGTGTTATTTTTGTGCTTGTTTGGAGGAACAAAAGGTTTCAATTTGCAATATGGATTGAATTTTTCAAAGGAAGCATGAAGAAAACTATTTTTAAAGTGGAATTGTGGTAGTTTTCTACTTGTTTTGAGGAACACAAGAGGAAGAATTTTGTCGTAATAGGTATTCAACTTCCAATTTGGATTGAATATTTTGAAGTATTTCACTATTAACATTCATTTGTGCTTGAGAATTTTATAATTATGGGAGATAAACTTTGTAATAAGAGAAGAAAGACATTGACTCCTCAAGAAGTTGAAGCCCCTAATCTCTGATGTGGCATGCCGCCACCAACACCCTGAAATGATCTAAAATCAAAATAATTGGGCTTTTTCCCCAAAACAAACTCTACATACAGTTTTCTCAAAAAATACAATGGGCACTCCCAATTAGCATGTGGGGGACTATCAAAAACCATATACCATCGATCCCAAAAATGTGCACTCATCTGTAGATGTATGCACCACCTCATGGATATTCTAGATTTGTTGGGTGGAATGGGTTGTCGAGTAACGGGTCAAGAAAGTAGGGGGCTAGATGGGATTTCATTATTTTAAGGTCTAACATTTGTTTGTAAGAGAGACCATCAGAATAAAATTGTCTCATTTGTTCTCTGTCTCGTCGATGCCTATCAAGATCAGAATTATAGGAATCAACAACATTTTGTGTCAAAACGTCTCACATCAATGCTTGACTTTGCATAGCATTGATTTGATTTTGTAAGGATGTAACTTGATCATTTATTTGTGCTCTCAAGTGAGCCTCATCAGATGCGATAGGTGCTGCATGTGGCATATTAGGTGGAGGTGGAGGGGGAGGGGGAAGCGGAGGTGGAGGGGGGGGGGGAGGGAGGCGGATCTGGTATGGCTGAGGTGGTGGATTGATGATATCATCAATGTTAAAATCATCCATGATATGCTCGATATAAATGTGCACCTGCATTAAATCATACAAAATAGTCCATGTGCATACATATATTAAGATCATATATTTAATTGAAATAGGATGAGCAACATATATATTAAGATCATATATTTAATTGAAATGCACATATATATACATTGATTGTTCAACTCAAGAGCATGTCCATAAAAATTCAAAATTAAATGTATGTACATGTACATTTAAAATAAAAATATGATGCATAATTTGCATGCGTACAAATCATTAAACTAAACTATGTACATACATACAAATTTCAAAATTTAAGAACTATATATGCAAATTTTTAATACATTCACATACATACTAAACAATAAACTTGAAACATTCACAAAATCTCATTTTATGTCTAACACACACACACACACATATATTACAATTTTTCAGAGGAGAAATCATGATCTAGTAGATAGTCATAAAATATATACTATTATATACTATTCATTATAAGTTCATAAATTCCACCAAATTCATAAATCCATGTGTCACTAAAAATATCCATCTAGAACCAAAATCATAAATTCATGTCACTAAAAATATCCATTTGAACCAAATTTATTCATCACACAAAATATCCATGGTTCACCCAATTTATAAATTCATAACTATTTAAGATCATTGTTTTAATTTATAAACTATTATGGCTCTCTATTGCATAGATCTTCATTTCTTTGTGTTTTCCTTTTCAAAATCAGGAGTTCTCCTCTCCTCTAGCCATTGTCGATGCTCATCTACGATCCCATCCATAGCCCTGACAACATCAACAAGGGTTTGCATCCTAGATGTGAACATCCTCATAGGAGGTGCGACACATTCTTCATTTGAATAATGTTGATTTGATCTTCCCCGGATGGTTCCAGGCGTGATTTGTGCTGAGCAATCATGTTCATTGATTTCAGGTGGTGGAGGTGGGGGGTTACGAGGTGGAGTGGGCGGAGGTGGAGGTGAAGGTGTTGGAGATGGATGGCGTGGAGGTGGATTGTGAATATTATTGAATGGATCCATGTGATCTTTAAGATATGAGTGAAATTGCATTAGATTTGTAATTTCAAGATGTAAGATACATGTTTAGGAAATACATTTAAAACATTCAATATAAATGGCCTTAAATAATTGAATACAAATGATAAAATTATATGTAAGCCTCATTTATATGTCTAAGGCATGTATGTTACTTGAATGAAAATACAATTAACTATTGATATTGTATAATCTTGGAGGATCTTATTATTGTTAAATTTGGTTGGGCCTTGGGCAACTTTGATCACCAAATTTTAAGAACTTCTTTGATCCCCTTAAAGAATGTCCATATTGGAACCCCTTAAAATGAATTCTGATTTAGGGTGATAGGATGAGAAACAAGGGGATTTAGATCCTAGTAGTCCTAGAGAGAAAATGGCATAGCTCAAGTGAATAAAATTTGGTGAAGTTACTTAGAGCAGCGAGTTTCGATAAGGCAACTGAGAAAAATGATGAAGCATAGGGGTTTGGGGTTTAGACTTTAGAGTTTGGGGTTTGGAATGGGATAGCAGGGGATCTACATGTAGTAAGATCCTGGAAAAAATTACATGGCATAAGGGGTAAGAATTTGGGTGGTGCCTAAGGCAACCAAATTTCATTAAAGAACCCTAAGAAAAATGATGGCTTTAGGAGTTTTGGTTTATATTTTAGAGTTTAGGGTTTTAGAGGGTATAGGATAACTTAAGGGATATATGTGAAGTAAGATCCTAGGAAAATTATAGCATAGGGACAATGATTTGGAGGAGTTTCCTAGACAGCCAATTTCATTGAAACCTAAGAAAAAATGATGAGCTTTAGGGTTTAGGGACTGAACTTTAGAGTTTAGGGTTTAGAGGTAATAAAGATAACTTAGGGGATATATGTAGTAAGATCCTAGGACAAAATTACATGGCATAAGGGAATGAAATTTGGTGGATTTTCCTAAGACAACCAAATTTCACTTTATGATCCTGGGTAGGACAAAATGAATGGTTTAGTGTTTAGGGTTTAGGGTTTAGAATTTGGAATATTTAATGAACTTGCAAGTTAGTGAAGAACATTTTCTTGTGGAATAGTTGATTGAGATCTACTCTTGTTTCAACTGACCAACCTAGATCATGATGGCAACTTTGATCACCAAATTTTAAGAACTTCTTTGATCCCCTTAAGAAAATCGATTACGATTTAGGGTGACATGATGGCTTAAGGGGATTTACGTCTAGTGAGGTCCTAGGAGAAAATGACATGGCTCAAGTGAATAAAATTTGGTGAAGTTTCCCAATGCAACCAAATTTCATTAAGAGCCTTTAAGGACAAAATGAATGGTTTAGTGTTTAGGGTTTAGATTTTAGAGTTCAGGGTTTAGGGTTTACAAAACTTAGGGTAAAGTTTTGGTGCCCCTTGGAATATTTAATGAACTTGCAAGTTAGTGAAGAACATTAAATCTTGTGGAATAGTTGATTGAGATCTACTCTTGTTTCAACTGACCAACCTAGATCATGAAATCTCATTCATATTATAATCTTGCACGATCTTATTATTGTTAAATTTGGTTGCCTTGGGCAACTTCACCAAATTTTAAGAACTTCTTTGATCCCTTTAAGAAATTTTTTCATATTGGGACCCCTTAAGAAACGATTTATGATTTAAGGTGATAGGATGGCTTAAGGGGATCTAGATGTCTAGTGAGGTCCAAATTTAGTCATACTATAGCCTCATTGGTTCCATCTAGCTCTGGGTCAAAAGTGTTTTACCCCTCAATAAAAAAAAAGTATCATGTTAAAAATGAATCAATCTATACATATCACAAAAATAACAATAATCTTAAATGTAACCCATACTCTAACAATAATAGAATGCTAAATGATCCCCACCCCTAACCATATCCTAATTGAATTGCAAACCTAATTGAAACTTAATTAAATTATAACCTTTACCTAATCTTAAATGTATTCCTATATTATATTATATTTAAATTAATTTATATTTGTATTATAATTATATTAATATTTATTATATATCCCTAATTGTAACCTAACTTTACTACAAACCTAATTGAATCTTAAGCCTAATCCTCATTAAAACCCCAAGTAAATTGTAACATTACCTATCCTTAATTGTAATCTTATATTATATTTTATGATATTAAATATTTATATTATTTAATATATATATTAAATAATATAAATATTTAATTATATTTCTTTATATGAATCATCCTCCTATCTCTAAATTGTAATAATAGCATGTAGTTCCTCCAAACTATCATCATGTACCTCCTCCCTTTCCCATGTAATAGGTGTACCTTGTAGGTGTTAAATGGTTCCATCTTGGTCTCCTTATTGATGCATTTCTATCCTTCCACATAAATCTATATAGTATCAAAATATAGGTAATTTTATGGTTATTGAATCTCTCTTAATTGCTAAAGAATCCATTATGATTGAGGATGGGTGGATTATTATCTAGGATCACATCTTAAAAATCCTATAGAGGTCATGTGGTATGTTTTTCTTAATACATATATTCCCATACAAACCTCTTTCCATGTATTATCAACTCTCCTATATAATAGACACCTTTCTAGATTTAAATTTCATATGATATATATGTACCCAAGTGTTTCCAATTGGAATTGCTATAATTATACTTTTATGGCATTCTAGATATTCAAAATAGTTTTCATAAATCTAAATAGACCCATTCTTGACATTGAACCTACATAATTTTAGGTATGTCCAATGAAAGATTAGGGTCTAGGGTTCATAAATTTCAAATGCTTTAGTGTTGATGGTTTAGATTTTACAGTTTAGGGTCTAGGGTTTAGCAAACTTAGGGTGAAGTTTGGGTGGCCCTTGGCATAATTTAGACTTGCAAGTTAGTGTCATTTGGAATCGATTGCAGCGCTTAGATTTACGAATTTGTTAACTAAATTTGCAAACAAACATCAAGATAAACTTTATGAATTTTAACTATTCTTTAACATATTGATTTCTAATCTAATTATAATTTAACATTCAAACTAAAGTTTAATATATATCATTTTTTCCATACAAAGCAAATAAAATTTAAAACATTTAAGCAATGCAAATGAATTTTTTTGAGCTCGAAATTACCTAGTTTTCAAAATCAAAATGATTTGTTCGATTCCAATTTAGGGTTTTAACAATTTCTTTGTTCCAATTCAATTTAGGGTTTCAATTTTAAACAATTAGGGTTTTTAATGCAATTTTTTCATTTCAATTCAAACTAGTGTTTTCAAATTCAATTTTTTTCGTTTGATTTGGATTCAGGGTTTCAAAAAGCTTGATTTGGATTTGTAAATGCAATGTTTTATTTCATTTCGATTTCTAGGGTTTTGAAATGCAATTTTTTTGTTTTGTTTCAATTAGGGTTTTCAAATTCAATTTTTTTGGGTTTAATCGAACAATTTAGTTTCAAAAGTTAAATTTTGTTTCTAAAACATAATTCAAGGTTCATTTTTTCATTTTTATTAAAAAACCTTCAGGTTTCATTGCATTTTTTTGTCTATTTTTACAGTTATTCATCTCTATAATAACAGTTTAAAAAATACTTAAAACGTGAAATAAATTAAAATAAAAACATGCTAAATTCATTTATTTTCTTCAAAATTTCAATTCAAAATAAAAAAAATGCAAAAAAATGGCATGTAGGGGCATACCTGTAGCTGATTGTGGGGGTCGCTGTCGCCAATACTCGGGGTCCCATCCGCTGTGCAATGAAATGTGTTTTTTTTTAAAAAAAATAGCAATACAAAATGGGATCCCGATTTCTACAAAATGGGATCCCAATTTATATAAATCGGGATCCCGTTTTGTGAGAATCGGGATCCCGTGCCTTTTCCATTGGTTCAAAATCCAATGGGAAACGGGATCCCGAACCATAATGGGATCCCGATTTTTAAAAATCGGGATCCCATTTATTAAAATCGGGATCCCTTTTGCTCAATGTCGATTTCAATTTTTTGTTTAAGGCAAAAACTTCCACGTTTCGTGGACTCAACTTTGTGCACTTACCGCCCCATCTCATCTACACCCCATCCCAAAGTATCACTCAAAATATTCCACAAATCACATCATCCATTGCTCCAAATCAACCTAGTGTTAACAAGGGAAGTGCATTTCTCAATGCAATACAAACACACCCCCTTGTCAATAATCAGGACTTGGATGCAAACACCATCTTGGGACAAAACATACCCCAAAATCCATTGCACACATATGTCCCTCTCACCTTTCATGATCCAAATAACCCATCATCATCATTCCATGCAACACCCCAAACCTCTCTCCCCATAATCTCACAAGGAGAAGGTGACATGTTTGGACCAAGAGGAATTTTTGACACTACACCATTTCCTCAAGAAATCACATCCCTCGCATTTTCACCACTTCCACCATTGCTATCATCATCCACACCACTATTATTCCATTTTCTTCCAGCAAATTAAAAAAAATTTGAGTTACATAATAATTTTGTTAATGGATTAAATGTCATAAGGGAAGCTCTGGAAGCATCTATAGAACTCTCCAGAGTAGTAACACAGAGTAATACTACCATTCCCCTATCTACTGGTGCCATAGCCATGGTCGTTGTCACCATTTCGACATTAGTGAGGATAGAATTTCCATTCTGTGTGAAATCGTCGACTTCGCTGGTATAAGCATTGGCACCATCGGCTTGAATTTGGGGTTGCGGCCACTGACATACTTAATTTTCACACCTTGAAGAACAAGGAGGATCCTCTACTAAAATTCCAAGCAAGAGGAGAATAAATTATATGGGCTTGGAAGCGTTCTATATGTTCTTCTTGCTTTGGGATTCAAACTCGAGACGTGGAGGTGCCCTTACGACATGGAAAAAGTAGGGTTTTTTGAGCCTTTCATGAAATTTGGGTGATGTGGGCCTGGGGCTTGAGAAATTTAGGGTTATTTCCATCGGTTTTGTAGAAGCTTCTGTAGGGTTCCCAAGTTGGATTTGACAATTTATGTCCTCATTGACAATACTTATCTTCTTCCAGGAAGAGGCTTGTGATGTGCGATTTCAGAAATTAGGGTTTGAATATGCTTTTTGGCGGGTTTGGCAGTTGTATTTTTAATGATATATGCCAACCTTCAAAGCATAGAAAAAGCACCTGAATTGTTTGACAAAATGTCTCAAAGAGATGTAATCTCATGGAATGCAATGATTGCAGGATATTCACAAAATGGCAGGTCTAAAGCCAAATTCTACAACCTTTGCCATCATCCTCCCAACCTGTGCCAAAATGGGAGCTTTGCAACAGGGTATAGAAATTTATCAAAGCATAAAGGATAGAGAAATTTTGTCAGATGTTGTAGTGGCAACTGCCCTGTAGACATGTATGCAAAATGTGGGAACATAGACAAAGCACGTGAACTGTTTGAAAAAATTCCTCAAAAGAAATGTGGTCTCATGGACTGCAATGTTGCAAGATATGCACAAATTGAACTTTTTGAGAAGACATTAGAAACTTAAGCAAATGCAATTGGCAGGTGTAAATGCAGACTCCACAACCTTTTCCAGCATCCGCCTTAGCTGTGCCAAAATGGGAGCTTTGGAACAGGGTATGGACATCCACCAAAGCATGAAGGATAGAGGAATTTTGTTAGATGTTGTGGTTGCAACTACCCTGGTAGACATGTATGCAAAATGTTGAGCCATGGACAAGGCGAAAAAGATCATAGTAAATCATAGTAAAATTTATCAATTTCTAGGATTTATTGATCAAGCCTTCGATCTACTTCGAGTTATCATGATTTGATGTATCATTCTACCAAAATGGAGTACCTTAAGAGCTCTCCTAGAAAGTAGTAGGAACCCCATAGTGTAGAGTATGAAATGCGCAAACTGTATAGCCAAGGTTATATAGTACATTTTCTTCCCTGAATGGTAAATAATATACAATCCCACCATTGCCAGTTTTGTAGAAAATAACATACAATTCTAAGTGTTCCAAAATCATTGAAGGAAGATGGTTAAATATGAAGTTCACCTTATGAAATTAAAATAACATCTATTATGTGTTCAAATAATATTATTGGAAAAAATATTTAGATAGTTAAGATAAATAATTCACATGATACTCAACTCCATTGAAATCATAAATTTACTAAGTCCCATTAGGCTGAGCTTAAACAAATGTTTTATAAAATTTATCTCAATTTTTTCAATCAGTTGCAGAGGAAACAAGTCACATAGTTTTGTATATAATCTATATTACAAGGGTGAGTGTTTAAGTACTCACCAAATACATGACCAACTAAATCTTTGTATCTGATAAAGCATTGGCCATCTATAATATACAAATTTCCAAGCAACAAATTGGCATAGAGTGAGAAAGCACCTAAAACAACCATGCCAATAATTCCCCATACCAATCCTAGAGGCACTAGAATGAGGTTTGAATATCCCAAAATGTACACGCAGTTGAAACTTGTAACTAAGATCAGTTCCACTTTTTTCCACGAATCTGAATACCATCACAACAACAAAAAAAAATTAAAATTTTTGTCTACAAAACACACGACATAAACCATATATATGATAACAACTATCCACACATTTAACAGTCTATAAAAGGCAACTCAACTTAGTGAAATATGAGTAGAAATGAAATGGAAAAAATTATATACCATTGTCAATTTTGTGTGCAGACTTGTGGGTAGAAAAGCTGGTTTCTTCATGTTCGTGGCCATAATGTCTGTAGTTGTTTTTTTCATTAAATATTTCTGCTCTTTCATTCTCTTCCAGAATTTAGAACAACCCTACTTGACACCTCAATGGATTCTTCTCCGCCATTGAATAGTTGTCCCTTAAATAGAATCAATGCTTTATAGTGTTTACACACTTGCATATATAGAACTGGATTTCGCAAAAAACGGAGAAAAATGAATATTTTTTAAAGATGTGTCATCACGTATACTTGACTACCACTAAGATCATGCAAAACTTGTGTTGCACAATCATTTAACCAACCTGCTATAAACGTAGCTTTTTATATGATATTTGTTTCTAGCTACCATTACATATAGGTCTGGATGTTTATAGTTGTAGAAATGCTTATAATTGAAGTATTATAAGTTGTTTTAACAATTTTATTTGAGAACTTATCAAACTACCTTCCTTATAATTTGCTTTTTTGATGGACAATGACACGTACAACTTAAAAAGATTGAATATACTATGGTGTGCATGGCTAAAGTTGACATGAAAGAAGGATTGTTTGCTTTAAAATTAACAGAACTTCGCTACATATCAAACAATAAAACATGGGCACCCTTGGCATGCACTTAGCTTCATAATGTAAACTGTACTGTTTGAGTGCCTTGTTTAGAAAAGCATATACTAATGGATTCAAATTAATTTATTATATCTCCAAAACGTAAATGGTCAAAGTGGTCAAGAACCACCAATGGGACTCAAAAAGAGTGCTAGCATGATGAATAAATATGGCGTGTGAGTTTACTAAGTGTTTTTTTCTACAAACTACTTTGATCTCAAGAGATTCAATTTAGTTTTAAATTTGCAATACTTTTTAACAATAGTATATTACATTTCATTATTTGTGAGAAAGTTATAACTACTAACTAGTTTTAATCTCCAAACGCGTCCACATTTTTGTGCAAGTGCAAGTGTTGTTTTGTATGTATTGTATTTACGATTTTGATGGGAAAGTATATAATTATAATAATAATAAAATAATATAATTCTTGGCGGATACATAACACCTACCCACTTGCCATTTTCGATGGTGGGACCCAACTTGATAGCGCATGGTCATATTTTTGCCTTGAAATACAAGTGAAATTTTAGGAATAAAAAATTTGAAATATTTAATTTATGATCTTTTGTATTTTAAATAAATTATAATTTGAATATTTTATGAAATTTTAAATAATGCATTATAATATATATAAAATTTGGCATTTCACCCTAAAAATTATTAGTAGATGCAAAATTGTATTCACATTAAAAGTAAATTTATAAGAATGTGCTTGAAACCATTTATGTAATCGATAACATTTTTAACTTTGCAATTCTTCACCAATAACAAGGTGCTATTGTCACCATTCTTCTTTCCATTCATTTCTTTGTTGTGTAAATTTCAATAATAGCAAAACTTGCACTTCAATAATTTAGTTTAATTGAATCCACTTTCACAAGCTTCAAAAGGTCATTTCAATAGATGATATGTAGAGGAAGACTTGGGTGTAGACTATGCACGGAGCCATATTGTATAAACCTTATACTATTTTAGAGCTCCCTCTCCGCTTGATTACCTTAGCGGTTGCATATAGCATCGGATCTCAGTCATTTAGACATATGAGGGTATAACAACTATATTGAAACATTTAAATACGTGTATTGATGGATTTGACAAAGTATGTGGTTTAGCTTGTTTACACACGAACATGTATTTGAGTGTTGTGCACTAATATGCTATGTAACATGTCTAAGTTTGTTTTCAATCATGATACATATTAATCGTAGATGTAGGAATCATTTTAACTTTTGTAAGTTGCTTTATTTTCCCTAAGAATTAAAATTATAGAATGTCTACACTTACATCCTTAAAGCTTTATGTTATTTTACCAAAAAAGATGTAAACATTACTAAACTAAATAGGCTAATAAGACATTGTTGACAAGAATCAAAGAAGTCAAACGTACCTAACCTTGATTCCCACAAAGGTCAAACAACTAGACAAACAACAAGATATAGAGGTGTCAGGTTACATACTTGGGGTTATTATGTTGTCAAAATTAGAGATCCTAAGTCCAAGGAAAGTCAATGGCTCAGGGCATTTGATAGAGTAGAAATTAATTGTTTATCCTTATGATATGATAGCTAGATCCAATAACAGACATCGATGTCATAATGAATTTCTTCTACATAAATTCAAATCCATACAACTTCTAATCAAAGCAATATGCTCTCCAATCTAACTCCAAAATAGATGCAATTTTGGTTCAATCTATCATCTAATTATACATTGACATATTCAACAAATACAATCTAGAACAATGATGAATTTCTTGTAGGTCACAACTTTAGAAATTTGAATTCCTCTTATGAAAGGTTGCTAAATACTGCCTTATAATACCCACGGTTTGAAAATCAGTGACATGAACTCTCCAAGTAATTGATCAAGCGCATTGTGAGATGCTAAAGAGATCAATCTCATGTTTTATGGTCTTTAAATTCAAAATTTGTGTCAATATCAGAGTGACTAACAAAATTAATCTTTCAGAATAGCTAAAAGCATTTTTTAGATTGTATTACATGTGTTTAACTCTGACATTTCATTCTAAAATTTATGTACTAAAATTAATTACTAGTATTTCAACCAACAGTCACAAGCAGTTGAAATTCTAAGTTTGGTCACTACTTTTTTATCTGCTTTTTCCTCTAAATCAAAATTCATCACGGTAGGAACTCGAAGCTGTCACTTGTTTTTGATAAAGGGAAAAATGGGTTTTACAGGGACCCGAAACCACCAAGTTTACAATAAAAGAGAAAGGACAGAAAGTCCAACAGAAAAAAATAGGCTACTACAAAAGGAAAAAACTGGAAAAAGCAGCAGCCACCCACGACAGACCAGGGGGGTCAAACAAAAAACCAGCCGAAAAGCCAACAAAAAGACCAGCCACCATTAACCCAGAGTCTTCAGAACAGACTCAGTTTCAGCCTCCAGGTTTTGCATATCTTGGACACCCTTCTTGAAGGTTTGAATCATCTGTGGCATTGGAGGAGCCTTCCTCTTCAAATTAGCCCTGGTCCTCTTAGAAATACCGACATCCTCATCTTGGTTTTTATCATTGACCTCTTCCAGATCAACCACCAAAGACCCCTGTTGAGCTTTGTCCAATTTTTCCGTCATGGCATTGATGATGATGGCATTGTGTCTTGCCATCCTATTGTTCTGCTCCTGGCTATAGTTTTAAGAGTATTTTTCATTTTTTCCAGCTCAATTTCATTATGAAGCTGTCACTTGTTATTATTATATTATTAATTGTATTTGATATTTTTATTATATAATAACATTTATATGTATTTTCATTTTATTTTATGTATTAAATTTTATATTCATCACATATTCTTAACATATTAACATACATATATATATATTATCAATTAAACTATTAATTTTTTTATAAATTAATTTAATTTGATCTATATAGAAATATATTAATTATTAATTATAATAATTTCATATTTATATATTATAGAATATAATATATAATAATAATATAACTTATATATACTATTACATATAACAATAAATATAATTATATTATATATAATTTAATCTCTATTATATAAAATATATAATATGTTAATTATATTTTGTATTAAATAAAAATATTATATATATATAGTTCTGTTAAAGAATATAAGATATAATAATAATAATAAATAATATAATTATATATTTATAATTATTTTTTTATTATATAAAATATAAAATTTACATTATATATTAATTATGCTAATATATACTTAACTACGTAGGGTAACTTATTTTTAGGGTGCAATCCCACCAAATTGGAGGAGTGAAAGCTCAATACCAGCGAGGAAGAGTTTGGAGGAATGGAAAAGGCTAAAAAGTGTCAAAAAATTGGCAAAAAATGATGAACGACTAAGATTCGTTTAACTACCTTGCAGAGCCTTTGAAGCTTTTCAACCGAAATTGAGTTCGAGAAACTCAAATAGGGACACACCTTCTGCGTAATTATTATGCTTATATGCAAAATTTAACAAATAATTACCTTAAAAATAATATATTGAAGAGAAATGTTCAGTTTGCTTTAAATTTTTTTAATGAACTTTACTTTACAAGTCATTTTTTCATGGACTTGTTTTTTCATTTAAGTTCTACTATTGTTGCATACTTTGAAGAGAAATGTTTTGCATTAATTTTTTTAATAATCTTTTATTTATTATTTTTTCATGAATTTATTTTTTATTTAAATTTTATTATCATTATATTGCATATAAAGGAAGTGTAGTATGGTTTTCATACACATTTTTAAAATTTTATATTAATATAAATTAATATTTTATCTTTTTTCAATTGATTTTATTAAACTTCAAATTTTTTTTAAATATGTGAATTATCCCTCATCAAGTTTTGAATTTATTGTGGCATCCACAATACACTTCTATTTTTTCGTAAAAGTTTAGCTACCCTTATTTTGTAGCTTATACTTTCATCCTCTTTTTTTCTATTTTGTTTTTTATCTAGTCATATTCAAGTCAATATTATTGTTGCTTGTTTAAGGCTTTCGAGTTTAAGTATGCATCAAAGTGGTCCTAGGAGAGGTTGGAGTGTTCACAAGTGTGGTGGAGAACATAAAATTGAAGTGTGATTACTTCCCTTTGAGCCTATGGTACAATATTATCTCTTTAAAACAAATTCAAAATTTGGTAGTGTTTTTGCGAGCAGTAATTTGTAGTTTGGTATTGAACCCCAAATCGTCATTTAGGCTCTTTGTAATAAATGCAAGATAAGCATTTTGTCCACAAATTCATGAACCCAAACTAGGTCTTGCCTAGTCTTTGCTTTGAAAATGCAACTTACAAACTTAAAAATCACAAATGAAAAAGTTTCTCCAAAGTCCAAACTTCAAGCTATTACTCAAACTTTGAACTAAAATCATAAATTACAAACCAAAGTTACAAAATGTAAAAATATATTCCAAACTCTAAATGAATGGAAATTCAAACTTCACATGATTAGAATCTCAAACTTCAAGTCAAATGAAAATTGCAACTTGTAACTCAACATTGAACCTCAACCCTCAATTGTATGCAAATTACTTGCAATATCTTGAACCTTGAACCACTTAGAAAATGTTGTTTGTACTTATTTCAGACTTGTAGCTTGACAAATTTCAAGATCATAGCTTAATGTTTCAAGCTAAAGTTTTAGCTTACATGCTTGCAAAATGGTGGTGATAGTTGAAATG
This sequence comes from Sequoia sempervirens, assembly GCA_007258455.2. Taxonomy (NCBI): domain Eukaryota; kingdom Viridiplantae; phylum Streptophyta; class Pinopsida; order Cupressales; family Cupressaceae; genus Sequoia; species Sequoia sempervirens. Next base: position 251,260,243 of record VDFB02000008.1, read on the forward strand.
TATCTTATTTAATTCTTGTAATATGAAATTTCTACAAGATTCTAATCTTTTAACCGTATAAACATGTAGGTGGGTCTCAAATTTGTACTCTTGATTCAAAAACATTAATTTTTTTAATTTACAAATTTGTTTGATTTTACTAAGATATTAATGCTAATGTCATCTCTTTTTTGTAGGTCACTAGTATGGATAATGTTTTCACTTGCAACAATGAAGTGCAAGGATTAGGATGTTTCATTACTATTAAGGGAACAAGACATGATGACGAGGTTCAAGGAATTTCTTAGAAACATTGATCAATTTTAGGACAAGGTGAACAAGGTCCATATATCTTCCTTCAAAGATTAGTGGATGAACCAAGATGCAAAGGAGGTTAAGGGAGGCAAGAGGTGCACAAGGAGGCATTACATGTATATGCATGTCAACTCTTAGATAACATGTAATTGAAGTATAGAATACAAAGTCAAAGTAGCCCTTTACATTCTATTTTATTGTCTTGTATGAGATTTTTAAATACAATGAGTTTTCACATTCACTTTCTAAATCGAACTATTTGTAAGGGTTGGAAACCCTTATAAACCAGTTTTGAATACATATAGAAAATTCTACTCCACTTTTACATTTTATTTATATGGTGTTTTACGAACTCTATTTTTTTCTTATTTTTTATATATGAAATTCATTAATGTTCAATGAATTCATTGATATAAGTTTCATATAATTGATGTCTTGCTAATGGAGAAGTGTTCCATGTGGTCAACCTAAACACGTTTGTGTTGTACAAAACTTCAATATCTCTCATGTAATTAGGTTTTATCCTTTGGAGATCGAAACTTCATATATTTTGATCATGGGAAACAAGTCAAGCAAGGAATAGTTTTCATCATATTCACCCATTTGCTAAATAATGAGTGGAATGTTTGAAGATAATTTTATCTTCTTTTACTCTTTTCCTCTCCCCATTCCTTTTTGCATTTTTATATTGAGGATAGATTAAAATTATTTGAGGATTTTGTGATGAATTTTTATTCACATAAGGAAAAAAAGTTAAGTCACTTTTTGACTTTTGCAACGTAAAAAATATATATTTTCACATATCTTTTGCTATCATAAACAATATAATTGTTATTCCTTCAAAATTAGGCAAAACAAAGTGAAAGATTATGTATTCCTAGTTACATAATTTTGACATTAGAAACGATTAGGTTATCATATGGTTTTACATGATTTATTTTACATTCAAATTAATGTTTGAAACTAGTTGTAGGAGGTTTGATAATTTGAAATGAAAATCATGAGAATATTTCAAAATTTAACTAGAGGGTTTATATTGACTAATAATGAATAATTTTGCTATTCTAAATCACTAATTCTATGAATACATTTTGCTCTTTTACATGTAGCCCCTTAAATGGACTAGCCAAAGCACTCTCCAACTTAAATATTTTAGTAAACCTCACAAAATATAATTAATGAAGACTATTGAGGCTAGCCACCTTCTAAATAGAAGAATCTGTCATTCCAACAAATTAGTATATCAAAACCCACATCAACAAAAATGCACTAGAAGGATGATCATCAAAGTGAAACATTAGATTGTTCACAAACAAAAACTATTATTCCTATATGATTAACTACCTTGAACCTTGATGAAACCTATCATCAAAAAATACCAAAAAATTGTAAAATTAATCAATAAAAGAATATAAAACACAAAAAAGAAACCAAATATGTACTAGTAATATTTGTTCAAGTTATGCTAAAAACTTGTTTCTAGATTAAGTTTGTCTATTGATTTATACAATTTTCATGAGATAACATAAGAGGTGATTCCATTCCAATGGCAATTCCTATGTGTATGCCTAGGGGTTTTTGCCAAATCCCCATGAATACATACAAGTGGCTTTCCATTTTCTCCCTAAAAATTGGACAAAATACATTTGAACATGTAAAGCTTTACAATAATTTAATTATAAATATCTAGATTAACCATTAGAACCTTGCTTGTCAATTATTTGTTAACAAATTTAGGGATGCAACCTATCACTAGTATACAAGTTTTCCATCAAATTCCATACAGTCATGTGTTGATTTGAAAAATAATTTCTTGAGACCATTTAAGAAAAATATGGATCCATGAGAATCTTTCATGCAATTCACAACAATGAGGAAACAACCCAATACACCTATATTGCCCAATTTATTTAATTTTTTTTATCACGCTTTTGAAAAGGTAAATGTTATTCATAGGCCCAATTATACTAGTATATTAAATCATTATTAGTGGGGATTACATCCTCCATTTGCTACACTCATCAAAGATACTCCAAAAGAGTGATCAATATGGAAATGGATTCTTCAAGAGCCCTAGTTTTGGCCTAGTTGGGGTATAATTACACCTAACAAGTAATGCATAATGAGACATAATGTAGCTCAAAAAACAAAATCAATTGAAAAATCAACCAAATTGGAATGTGTATAAAATGCAACAATACCAAATGGGATGTCATCCTTGACAAAATTAAACCAACTTCCAACTAAATCATATGAGATACCTATTTCAACAAATCCAAATGAATATTACAGTTGAACCAAATCAATTGAATTATCAACAAAATATGACATGCAATCCTTAGTAAAATTAACAATTGCAACCACAAATGATCTTGGATTCATGTAATTATAATAGTTATAAATTATACAAACATGCCCATCACCTACCCAAAGCCAAGACAAAGGGATACCTCATCTAAATCAATTAATTAACTAATTAAACTCATTTGAAATTCCTTTAGTAACAAGTGAGAATTATTGACCCATGTTTTCCCAATTGCCCAACATGAGAGTAAAATAGATTAGTCTAACTAAAAAGATAATGATGAATCTGATGATGAAATCATATGATCAGCCAAGGAAGTTTGCACTTAGAGAGGAACAACTAAAAATGATTCAATTAAGGTAAATATGAGTAGTCATAGATATATTTTGGAAGGATAAGATGCTTCATTAAATACACATGCATTCATAATAGAAGATGACAACATTGACTTGCCTACACTAATTCTAAGAGAGATACATATGTGAGATAGAAGTCATGACAATATGATCACTACTTAATCAAATGAAAAATATCAACAAATGGCACTAAAGAGAGCCATCAACACTTGAATCCAACATCTAAACCTTACCAACCAACCATGCCTAGTTTGAATTGGATATTCTTGGGGCAATCAAGAAATTGAATCATGATTGATTTGTTAATTCTTGCATTCTCACCCACATTTGATGAAATATATTTACACAATGAGTGCCAGCTTCAGAACACAATTGCGCATGGGGAGGATGTGTGTCCTAAGTTTCTTATAAAGTTGGAAATGTATCTTCAGGAAAAGATGAATCACATGGTTGAAAAGAATTACCAATTAATGGGTTTGAAAATTAAAAAACAAGAGAACAATACTGATCTACTTGAAGAAGCACACAAACACATTTTATCCAATGAAATCAAAGGATATCATGATTGTTAAGGTTCCTATGGTAGACAGATAATTCAATGGTACTCAAATTTGAAAAACTGACTACTTGTGATGTTGATCCCCTCAGTGATAAATCGAAAAAAATAAAAATAAAGATAAGGTAAGACAAGTTAAAACTAATGACATTCATGTTGCAATTTTGTTTTAACTCTTATAGATTAGTCACATTCACCTTTTAGCACACTCATGTATCAATTCTATATTGAAGTCCACTGCCCTTTTTACGGGCATCCCAGGCAATTCATCGGAATGCACATCCCTAAATTCTTGTAAAATGGGGCTGCTCTTCAAACTAGGTTTATTATTCAAATATAAATTTATCACTGAACAGAGTATAACCAACAACTTCATTTTACAATTTTTAACAATTGGAGAGCTGATATTAACGTGCCTTTCTTTTTTTTTAACCCCATTTAGGATCATGAGTTGTCCATAGTCATCTCTACATTGCACTACATTTTCCTTGCAATCTGCATAGGCTTGGTAAGCTTGCAGCCAGTCCTTACCTACAATCATGTCATAATACCCCCGAGGTACTACAAAAATATAGTGTGTCTGGATAAGAAAGTTTTCAAAAGATCTCAAAGGCCAAAAGGAATAGAAGCATATATCATGGAGGAATCCCAGTTAAGTCATACGAAAAATCTGGATAATCTGAATCTACAAGAACATAATGATGAGATGCAACAATTATTCAGTACATAACAACATCATGTTCTACTCTCACCTCTTTTCTAGAATCAGGGAGCATATAACAATCTTCATGATGAGATGCAACAATTAATCAGTACATAACAACATCATGTTCTACTCTCACCTCTTTTCTAGAATCAGGGAGCATATAACATCTGTTTGCAGTATGAGAAAGTTGCATATTTCTCACCTCCAATTCAGTGTCAAAATGGAATCACTCGGAGAATTATCATTTGTCTGTCAATAATCTATGTATACTGGAAAAATTAGTCAGAAAGGAGAAGACAAGTAAATAATAAAGTCCGAAATTTCAGAACAAATAGCCACTAATTATACAATTGTAGAAAGGCAAACTAAGCTGAACAGTACAAATGATACAACCTTGATATATTTACATTGCTTTTACTTGTAAATAAATAATGTATCCGTGCAAAGCACGTGAATAATTCTTAATTTTAGTTTTTGCAAGTATCTATGTTCCAACTGAACAGCAACTTTATATACTAGAGAATATAAACAAAAATGTTTTCCCTCCAAATCTTATGATTTGTTTTCATTTGTGTGATTATTTGGAGTCTGTTACTTTCACCCATATTCCTAGGGAGTGGAATGGTGTAGCGGATTGTCTGGCCAAATGGGCTTCTGATCAAATGCAAAACTGGAATATTGGGGATAAGGGTCAATTACCTCTGGGTTTGTCTCATCAATTAGATCACTTATTGGAACTTGACAAGGCTGTTTGATGTCCTTGTTTTGTATTTCTTCTTGTTTGAATAAATTTTAACCCCTCCTTTATTTCAAATCTTATGATTTGTTTTGGCAGAGGATAGGACAAAGGTTTCATCATTTGTAAATCAAACTGTTAAAGCTCTTGAATAGAAATATAATGAAAGTAAACATACTGAACAATCTTGAGTAAAAATAAATGAGAAACACTTGACCTTTTATTCATAGCATACTTATCCTAAGCTCAGTACAATTCTTCTGTTGGATGGTATCATATTAATTGAAAACCAGAATTTAGAGGATCTCATTAACCAAGTTTAGATAGCTTGATAGTTCGTCCTCACAAATATAAACATACTTAGAAGTTAGAACCATGAAAACTGGAAAACGTACATAGACAGGCCAAGAGCATCTTCGTACAAATCCTTATGAAAACAAATACTGGAAAACTGAGATCACATCCAAAGGCTTCAAACTCAATACTATTCTTCCTGAACATTGTATCTTTCTGTAACCAGAAAACTAGGTTGAATCTTAACCCCTTCTAAAAGAAGTCCACCTTTCCAATTTCCCCCATCCCATTCATTCATGTGAAACTTTACTTCCTTGGGACCATCCTCATTTTCTTCCACAACAAATTCGCCTGCATCAAACTCCATCCAACCCTCCCCAACATGTCTAATAGAAGTCATTTGGAATCCTTCATTATCAACAGGGTTCCCAGTGTTTTGCAAAAACCGAGCAGATTGCTGTTGATGTCCCCAAGAAGTTGTAACTGAAAATTTGACTGGTTTAATACCCCATCCATATGGGGATCGATGGTGCATGTGGAAGGCACGAATCATTCTACCAATATTCCGTGGACGATTGCTACCAGATACATGGACTTTCAGTTTAAATGAGACAGTATAAGCTATACCAGGAGAGAGAAGTTTGCAGTCAAATATGCCTTGCACTTCAAGCCAGCATACTGCAATTAGTTCAGCTATTTCCTCAAAACTGTGTTTGAAAGTAGAAACTTATTTTTAGCTTAGCTTGACCATAATTTTCATGTTCACCTAAACAGAAAACATTGAAAGAATTCAACAGCTATAGACTAGTTTACCTGGAGCCACCCGGAGAAATCCAATTCCAGTATCGATTATCATCTCCCCAAGTTATAGACAAATCTCTTGCAGACAACATAAAGCATAGTTTTCCAGTAGCTTTGTCCAACCAGAACTTCTGAATTGATCAAAGATTCAAAACATATTCATTATCAAATGAAACATTCATTTAAGATATAAAAAAATTAGATGTTCTAAATAAGAATCTCTGAAATAATTTTCCTGTGGCTCATAGATAGAACTTTCAAAATTAATTACACCACAGGTCATTGCCAAATTGAAACATTTCTTTTAGAATTATAAAATAAGATGTTCTGAATGAGAATCTCTGAATTAGCCAGCCATAAAATGCAGAAAAGGTAAGCAAAAATCCTAGGGGATTGCAGACAAAGCTCCCCAAATAATATTTTTCCATGGAACTAAACCAGTTAGTATGCAATGCAAACTGAGTTAGCAGCTAAACTTAGAATCATGGGATCTATTACTGCTGAAGTTGACATGTTCATTCTAGAATTCTTTGCTGTTACACTATTTTTGTGTCAAATATCAGCCAACAATATTTTTGTTGCAGCACTCCTAGACAAATTCCCTTGCATCCTTTCAGTTGCAACAAACCTTGACTGATTTATTAAGGCTAAAATATACGGTCGACTACCAACCTATTATTATAGTTCTCAACTATTGCATGACACTCTGCCCGGGAGTCGAGCAGCAAGGCAGAAACTCTAAGCAGTTTATGGGAGGATCATAAGTAGGTGAGCATGTGGTATGATTGATAGAATGTTCTGAAACTTTTGAAAAGTTGCTTTCAGCCTCTGTTAGCGGGTTCTCCCGGAACCCCTCATACCCATATGGGTCTGGTCCGGGGCTGAGACGGCTTTGGGTTTTTATAGGAGGACCCACAGGGAACCTAGGGTGCTCAAGGGGATCCTAGATAGACCCGGGCTGAACCTAGGGGGCCCAAGGGCTGTCCAAAAGAGAAAACAAAAGAATCATTTTTTAAAAACATTCCTATAACTAAAAAGGTGCCAAATACCTGATTTTGCCCTTACATGTAAAATTGTGAAAATGGCATCCATCATGAAAGTTTGTGTGGTTTCAAGGGCATTGCTCCTCAAACCCACTAAGGACATTGCCCCCAAACCCCAATGAGGGTTGCTGCCCCTCAACCCCATTGAGTTCGCCATTCCCGAACCCCACTAGTTGCCATGCCCAAATCTAGGCTCTTGGTTCCCTTTTAAGTGCAACCAATTGAGTGCAAAAGAAGTTCAAGGTTTGGTCTTTTTGTACTCCAACATGCATCTCTTGATACATATGAAACTTGATTACAATAAGGGGGTGACAATGAATTTGGATCTAATTGTTGAGTGTGTTGACTTAGACATTATTGTTGCACAACTTGACAAAATCTCTTTAGATGAAGTAGCTTGTAAAAATGACATGGCTAGTGGAAGTGGCATTGTAACTCATTACGGTTCAAATGAAATTGAATCAAATGTAGACTTTGATGCTCTTGATGAAGAGCAATATGAAGATGATTGAATATTGATTGTAATTTTCATTGTGCATTGACATTTGACAAATCACTGAATTATGAATTTATAAGTATTTCCTTTTTTTTGCAAATTATGAAGCATTTAAATATTTTGTTTATTGACAAGTATGTGTATCAATGTTTTCAAAAAATTTGTATATATAAATTTACAAATTGTGCGCGCACACACACACATATACCAGGGGGCAAAAATGTCATACCAGCATACCCGACTCTTGAACCCATACCAATATCACAAGGAATTTAATTTCTAAAGCTGGTCCACTCACTAATGAGGGAGTGAATCTTGAAGAAAAAACTAACACCAATAGAAATAAGATCAGTTGAGCAACTAGCCAAGAACCATTATTATGTCTCTGATTTGTAGAAAATAAGGAAAAATTATGTTGGTCTTACTGCTTTTGTTCCCTAGCCACAAGGGAAGTTACAGTTTCTTCCTTTCTTCAAACTTGCCATGGTCCATAATTATTGATGGCTCGTTACCTTCTCAACCAACCTACAAAGTAGAAAGTTGCTTTCCTAAGGAGCATGCATGTGGATACTGTAAGATGATGATGTAGGCTAAAATGGCCAGATTTGTGACTTGCAATGTCATGGGTGCTGATTAGTAGATTGTTATGGCAGCATGTGAGTTGAAAGAGGAAGTGTAACACACAAGCCTGGGTACAAGCACACACTCAAGCCAATTGCGTAAACTCTTTTGCAAGCCTAGGCACAAATGAGACTATTAGAATTCTACGGATCACAGAACAGGGATATATCCTTGGATCACTGAAATCATTCAACTCCTGGTGATCAGAGCGTACCACCTGCTATAAAATTTCTACACATCCAAGATTTGAACACGGTGATCCCAATAAGCATGGGCTAGTTGGAAACCTGAGTCTTAGGAAATTTTTCAATAAGGACTATTAAATAGAGATTAAATATTTATAATACAATCTTTTACATAAAATGGTTATTTGTTAAGGGACTATGGTTAATTGCTATGGGCTTGCCGCTTACCAAAGGAATCTGTATAATTAAGAAGGGATTTCATAAATTTTTAACGATTATTTCTTGTAGGGATATATAAAGTTAAACACTATATCCAACCTGAATATATAAAAACGAAAATTTGATGGAACAAATATGCTCCGAGAATCAAATCGCTATTGGATGTAGAATTGAGTATCATACCTAAGAGAATGCCACATTCAATTCGAAATATGCCCTAACTGAACATATATACAAATTGAATATTACAACATCCAGGTTTGGTGTGGCATGTCTCAACATATGAAGCAGGGTAAGTGTAAGTGCTGACTGAACTTATTTCTCAATGGCGATACTAAAAAGCCAAAGGTTTCTTCCTGAGGCAAAGGCTAATTAATCCGAAATAAAAATAACGAGACAAACCGTCAAATGGAACGAACTCAAAACGGTAAAACTTAATAATATGGTGCTTCCATAATTGAGACCGCTTCAAATCTCACGGAGACATTATAATGTTGAAAATTGGGTAAAAATTGCGTATCCATTCCATCTCGCTGATTTCAATGGACAAACCGGGTCAAGGCCGACGGGAAATTTGACAGATGAGATCTCTTAATCTTGGCAGAAGATTAGAAGAGAAAGGAAAAGGAAAATTACCCACTATAAAAGAACAGAGATTATTTTACAATCAATAATTTTAAAATTTCCATGGACTACCACCTACGCCCCGTGGCAAGAAAAGGCAATTACTCTTCCGTGGATTACCCAGAAAGAGAAGCTTACCTAGTAAAACCAATTAGAAACAATCTATTAAAAAACAAAAAATCCTTCATACCTTGGTTCCCTTGTCGATGGAAACTGGTTCACAGAGACTGAAATATAATTCTTTCTTTGAATTAAATTGCAGAGGGTTACAAGCTCTCGCAATGAGATCTCTGTAATGAGGTGGAAGCATTTTCTCCCATACACAATTTGAATTTCCAGCAGACTTTAATGCACGACAGAGAACTGAGAGCCTGCAGACATCTTTTGGTGTTGTCAATTCAAATATCCTTGACAGGCAACTTTCTGGCAAATCTCCCAGAGTTGAAAGGGCCTCATTATCATCGTCCTCCATCTTTCTAAAATCAACTCAAAAATTTTTGTAGTAGAATGATATATTGCGCTTCTTCCCTCAAACCGAATTTGTATTATGTCTATGTTTTTATAATATACATAATGTCGGTTTGCTTCGTATTTAAGTAAATTAGTCAGGTAGCTGACGGGCTATATTCCAAGCGGCAAAAATCAAGAAATAATTACCTTAATAATATTTTACAGAGAAATGTCAATGCTTAATTTTTTTAAAAACTTTTCTTTCTAAGTCATTTTTTTCATGGATTTATTTTCTCATTTACATCCTACTACTGTTGCATACTTTGAAGAGAAATTTTTTGCATTGAATTTTTTTAATAATCTTTCTTTTATTAATTTTTTTCACCAATTTATTTTTTATTTAAATTGTATTATTATTATTATATTGTATATAGAGGAAGTGTAATATGTTTTTCATACATATTTTTTTAGATATCTATATTAATACAAATTAATTTCTCATTTTTTCAATTGATTTTTATTGAACTTCAAATTCTTTTTAGATATATGAATTATCCCTCGTCAAGTTTTGAAGATATTGTGGCTTCCATAATACACTTCTATTTTTTTCTTAAAAGTTTAGCGACCCTTATTTTGCAGCTTATACTTTCATCTTCTCTTTTCTATTTTGTTAGTCTTGATCATATTTAGTGTTTTGTATCTATGTAATGTCCCCTTCTCGCTCTTGAGTAATACTCAGACTCAATTAGTCTATTCCAGAGTTCCCGTAGGCTAGTTGATGTGGTTAGGGGACATAGTTGCCAACACTGATGTTCAGTTTGGGGTTTTTTGGAGGGCTTACTATTTATAGCAGTGGTCGGTTTCAGTGTTGCCATCTTCAGTTGGTCATAGTTTCCTCATTGGTCTTTAGTTTCGCTCAATTATGAGCATTTGACATCCACTTACTATTTATAGTAGTGTTATTTTTAGTAAGTTACCTTTGGGGGAGTTGGTCCTAGGTTTGGTCTTGTAGCAACATTTCAATCTAGTTTTCAAGTTGATGAGCCTAAGGTTGCAGTTTAATATTTGTTTTATTTGACCACTCTGGCATTTTATAAAGTTGAATTATAAAGTTATATTATAACTTATATTGAGGGGTAAAGTGGTTATTAAAAAGGACCAAGGTGCCTAGTGAACAACTTCAAGTTGTTTTTAAAAGCCAATTAAATAATATATCCCCTCCTTGAGCTTGGACACCTATGCAAAGGAGAGTAATATTTTAAAAGACATCCAAAGTGGGATGCCATAAAGAGGAGATGAATCATTTTAAATGTTAAAAAATTAAAAGGAGGAGAAGGGCATCCATTTCTTAGAGAGAAATTATGAAACTTTTGGAGTCCATTTGCCCTAATCTTATAACATGAAGTTTGGCTCTCATTTCTCATTATCCAGACTTGATAACTTACTGATATGCTGCTGGATTTTCTCTGGTTTGCCTAGGCTGTGTTGTGAGGATGAAAACCCTCCATTGTTGGGCTGATTTCAATGGTGAAATATCCACCCTAGTCAAATATTGGTGCTAGTTCACAATTTAATTCAACAAGAGCTTCAAAGATTGATCTAGAAAGAAGAAATCATGAAGATATTTCAATATTTTTAGGAGTTTTTGGTGTGCTTTGGTTTGGCATCAATTTTGGTGTGATTTTAGAAGTTTTGGTGTGATTTTCTACCATTTTTGGGTGATTCAACTTTAGGGCCTAAACCTGGTTTTTTCCTCATTGCTTTGAAAAGGAAGGCTAAATCATTCTGGGCATTGTTTCATCCTATGACTCTTCCCAAGGCGATTCTAAAGAGTATTGGTTGGTATTTTTTGGTGTTGTTTTGGATTTTCTAGAGCAAATTGCCCTTGCCAGGAGGACGCCATTCTTGCTAGTGAATTATTCAGTGTACGACCTGCTTTGGGAAGCTTTGTTGGGTTTTTTTTGGCGTGGAAAGGAGAAGGATATGTGGTATAGAAGTATTGAGGGTTTGGACGAGAAGTTTGAGAAGGTCTTGGAGCTCATTCAAGAAAACCCTCTTTTTGTTGTTCGAGCTTTTACCGAGTCTAATTTGTGATTGTAAAAATATGATATTCAATAGAAACTAAAAATACATGTAATGGTTTCAATTTCTAATGCAAGAGATTAGTTGTTTGAAGTTTTTGTTCTTTCTTTATCATTTTAATGCTATGCCAAATCAACAAATGCATTAAAAACCAAACAACAAATATCATTGAACAATAAGGGAAACAAACATAGTATTTTTCAAAAAAATAAACAGGGGTGCTATCTTACAATGGTATCAGAGCTGAGGTCTCGAGGTCAAGACCCACAAAGTGTGGGGGGCTATAATGTCTTCGTGCGCAGTTGGGTGTGTCTCGTCAGTCACGTGTCTGGCAGGCTTGCGTAAGACCCCAAATTCTCCAGTGGTGGCTTTCGTAGAGAAGGATTCCTCCCTAGTTTCCACCCTTAACACCCTAGGTAGCCGCCCTCACTACTAGCCTGATCTTTTGGTGTAGTGGTTGGGCCTTAGTGGTATTAGATCCAAACCCTTCCTGCCATTTTGTGAAGACACTGAAGACAACATTGAAATTCTATGAGTGCAAGAGAATAGAGATATATTCACAGAGAAATAAGGAAAGGTCATTGGAAGCCCCCACCTATTTCAGAAGGTCAAACAATATCAAAAGTATTAAGAGCACATTGGGAAACTTCTTAGGAAACATAAATGTAACTAGATAATGAGAGAGTATTTGGTGGTAATGAGAGGACATTTGGTGGTGGTAATGAGAGTATAAGGTCATTTAGTAATAGGGAAGATAGAGGCTATGATTAGAGGGGACCAACAGTGCAGAGGGACTTACAACATGCCATCAACAAGATTATTCTTCCACATTTGATGGGAGTGACAGTTGTATAACTAGGGCTTTGATACAAAAGCTAGACAATTATTTAGCCCTTAGACCTATGGCAAATGAAGAGACAATTAAGTTTTCCACGTTACACATGGACGAGGTAACACATGAGTGGTAGTACCATGGCCTGGTTACTTTGGGTCATTAGTCTATCACTACATATGATGAGTTTAGCACTAGAGTCATAGAAAGATTTGATAAAAAGGACCCAAAGATACATTTCAGAGAGCTAGCCTAGCTTAGACAGTATGGTACAGTTGAGGCATACATAGCTGAATTTCAGAGGTTATTAGTAATGGTTACAGGTATCACAGAGAGACGGATGGTGGTCTTGTTCAGTGAGGGTCTTATGGAACCACTCAAGGGATGGATTAAGGCTTTTGATCCACCAAATTTACAGGATGCTATGAAAAAAGCAAGGAGTATGGAGTGGGCTACCCCTAAAGAAAAAATTTAGTCCAAACCTTTATTTCACAAAAAACATAAAAAACCTCCCATTAAGGACATTTCTAAGCAGAAAAAATCAGTCACGAGGTTAGATGTAGAGACACTTAATGAGCTTAGGAAGAAGGGTTTATGCTTCAGGTGTAGAGAAAAGTGGTCTCAGGATCATGTTTTCCCAAAGGGGGCCAAAATTCATCAAATTGAATGCTATTCAACTAAGGAAAGTAATTTTGATTTTTTTGACCAACAATCAAATTCTGAGGAAAAGGAAGAAGAGCCACCAAAAGAGGTTGAAAATGAGGAATCAAAGGAGTGTAAACTAGCCCAGCTATACAACTTTTAGAAAAATGAGTCCTTACGCATTAGAGGAGTCATTAAGGGGCAGTAGATGATAGCTCTAATTGATTTGGGTGCCATATATAATTTCATTAACAAGGGACTTGTTGCACGTAGGGGCTTACAGACATAGGAGGTTGAAGGATTTAAGGTGATGGTTGTAGATGGTTTCACCATTACTTGCACTTGTATGATTCCACAGCTTAGCATTCAGTTGGGTAACCATGAGTTCACAAATGACTTCTATGTGGTTGGTATTAGGGATACAAATGTGGTGATGGGCATCCAGTGGTTGCGGTCATTAGGAGAGATAACTCTTAATTTTCAAACCTTAGAGCTGAAGTTTAAATCAGATGGAAAAAATGTGGTGTTGAGAGGGATTTCTAATGGAGGGCCTCGAGCTGTGTCTTGTAAGAGGATAGAGAGGATTTTCAAACATGATTAGGTGGAGTGGGCAACATAATGTATAATTATGCCTACAATTACAAAGGAGTAGAAACACACTTATCCACCTGACATATATGCTTTTCTTACTAAGCGAAGCAAGGTATTTGGTAGCATACCTCCAAGGAGACCACTTGATATGGGAATATAGCACATCATTGAGTTAGAGGAGGGCACTAAGGCGGTAATAACTACACCATATAGGCATTCAGAAAGACATAAGGATGCTCAAGATAGAAAAGAAATCAAGGAGCTTTTGGATATGGGGCATATTAGAATGAGCAAGAGTCCATTTGCTTCTTCAGTGGTGTTAGTGAAGAAGGATGGGACTATGCGCATGCGCATAGATTACATGGAACTCAAAAAGAAGACAATAAAAAATAGATATCCCATCCCACGAATTGATGAGCTACATGGATCAGTTTATTTTTTAAAGATAGACCTGAGATCCGGATATCATCAAATCAGAGTTAGAGAGGACATTGAAAAAACAACTTTTAGGTGTCATTACAGACATTTTGAGTTCCTTGTTATGCCATTTAGGTTGACTAGCACTCCCGCTACATTCTAGTCTTGTATGAATTTTTTTTTCAAACAACAGTTGCGTAGGTTCGTTTTGATTTTCTTTGATGATATCCTCATTTATAGCAGGACATGGGAGGACCACTTTAGGCATTTAGATGAGGTGTTGGGCATTTTGGAGAGTGAATCATTGTTTTCCAAGGAGTCCTTGAGTATGGATTTGGAAATGATGGAGTTGTTGTATCTTGGATACATTATTAGCTCAAATGGGGTTTGCGCACGTTGATCCTAAAAAGATCATGGCTATTCTTGATTGACCTCTATCTATAAACCTCACACAGTTGAAGGGATTATTTGGACTATGTGGCTTCTATAGGAGGTTTGTTAAGGGATTCTCACAATTGGCTGCCCCACTTACATATTTAACCAAAAATGTGGTATTTGTATGGTCAGAATTAGTGTAGCAATCATTTGACAAATTTAAACAGTTGATGAGCACATGTCCAGTCTTGGCCATTCCAGATTTCTCCAATCCCTTTGAGCTTGAGTGTGATACCTCGGGTGAAGGCATAGGTGCAGTTCTCATGCAAAACAAACATCCTATAACTTTCGAGAGCAGGAAGTTGTGAGGTGGTGAGAAAGCTTACTCCATTTATGACAAGGAAATGTTGGCAATTATGCATGCCTTTGCCAAGTTTAGACAATACCTTGTAGGGAGCATATTTTTAGTTAAGATAGATCATAACAGCCTTAAGTATTTCCTAAATCAAAAGGATCTAAATGAAAGACAACAAAAATGGGTAAGAAAACTTCAGGGGTATGACTTTGACATCGAATATGTTAAAGGGAAAAGGAATGTAGTGGCATATGCTTTATCCAGGAGACCACATTTGAGTGTTATTTCAGTCATAGTAGCAAATTGGAAGGAGAAGGTTGAGGTTGATTATGCTAAGAATGCACTTGCAAAAAAAATTCTAGATGGGTCTTTACATGATGACAAATACCAGGTGAAGGATGGTCTCATATATTACAAGGATAGAATATGGTTGACTCTTGATTCTAAGGTGAGAGAGCATTTTTTTAAGGCTTTTCATGATACCCCCATGGCTAGTCATTTGGGATATTATAAGACTTACAAGATCTGTGAGAGATTCTCATGGAAGGGAATGAAAGATGACATTTTGCAGTATGTACCTGAGTGCCAAGTATGCCAACAAAACAAAAATGAGCATGCTTATCCTGCTAGTTTGTTGCAACCCCTTCCCATTCCTACTTAGAAATGGGAAAGTATATCAATGGATTTCATCACAAGGCTTTTGAAGGTGCAGGGGAAGGACAATATATACATGGTGGTTGAGAGATTGACAAAATTTGCTTACTTTTTTGCTATATCAGCAGGGTTTTCACCAATACATGTGGTAGATTTATTTTTCAGAGAGGTATTCAGGCTTCATGGGACACCCAGGACCATTGTTAGCGATAGGGGCAACAAGTTTATGAGTTTTTTTGGTAGGAGTTATTCAAATTATGTGGCATGAAGCTGACCCCTAGCACTAGCTACCACCCTCAGACTGATGGGAAAACTGAGGTGGTGAAAAAATGGGTGGAAGGGTACCTACACAATTATGTTTCAGGGCAGCAGAAGGCATGGGTTAAGTGGTTGCATCTAGGAGAGTACTGCTATAATTCTACCTTTCACATGTCCATTTAGATGTCTCCATTTATGGAATTGTATAGGTACAAAACTCTTGGCTTCGTTGATTTACTTTTTGGAGACTGCAGAGTGCCTAGAGCCAAAGATATTCTTTAGGAGAGTCAGGACATCATGAGGTCTTTGAGAGAGAATATACAACATGGTCAAAATCAACAAAAAATATATGTTGACCAACACTATGTTGAGCGAGCTTTTAAGGTGGGAGACATGGTATATTTGTGGTTGCAACCCTACAGGCAGTCCACTCTCAAGAAGAGTGGGTTGGAAAAGCTTAAGCCATGGTTTTATGGTCCCTTTAGGGTGATCAGGAGAGTTGGAGAGGTAGCATATGAGTTGGAGCTACCTAAGGAAAGCAAGGTACATAATGTGTTTCACGTCTCCTGTCTTAAGAAAGCACTTGGCCGGAATGTGGTGCCTTTTACAGAGTAGCCTCCTTTGGATGAGGAAGGCAAGCTGATATTGATTTCTGAGGCTATCTTGGAGGTGCGAGAGCATACACTGCATAGGAGGGTTATCAAAGAGTATTTGGTTAAATGAAAAAAATTGCCAGTTGAGGGCGCGACTTGGGAGAGTGAGAGATATTGCAACATCCTAAGTTACAATTGCTTGAGGGAAAGGAATCTTGGGAAGGGCGGACTATAATGTCTCCTTCTCGCCCCTAAGTAGTATTGAGACTCAATTAGCCTATTCCAGAGTTTCTGTAGGCTAGTTGATGTCGTTAGGGGACTCAGTTGCCAACATTGATGTTCATTTTGGGGTTTTTTGGAGGGGTTATTGTATACACTCAAATTTGGTATGGAGGATTAATTAAATACAAGTTATTTAATTAATAATCTTTAATTTTTCTACTTATAAATAAATTGACAAATTTATTTATATAGTCCATTTTCTCTAATTCTTCCTATTCTAAATCATTTTCTTCATATCTTAATTAAATGAACAAATTTAATTAGTTTGTTTTATTTAATTAACCTCCTCTCATTAAATTTGAATTCTAAATTTGAATTTAAGCACATTTCTACTAACTTCTTCGCACCTTTCACCTCATCATGTGTCTCAAGAAATTAAATATTTCTAATATTTAATTTGACATTTATCCTCAACAAATTCTAGCCAATTTGGGACACTTGGCCTTCATCTTCATTTTATTCCTCTTCACACTTGACAATTTGTTCTTTTAAAGGGAACACACTTCCCCTTTTCTCTCTAACCTCTTCATCTTCAACTTTCCATTCTCTAGATCAAATCTAGACTATTGATTTCTGCCACCTAGGCTCATGCCTTGGAAAATCTATAAATAGATCCTCATTTAAAACAAAAAGGATCCTTAGAGAGAGAGTTGAGCATTTGTAGCAATTACACTCTGTAAAATTTTAGTTAGCATTATCATCTTAGCATTGCCATTTTAGTATTAGCATTTTAGCATTAAGTAGTTTCATCATGGAATTTTCATTAGTAGCATCTTAATTACAGTAGTTTCATCATACCATTTTCATATAGCAACATCGTAGCAGAATAATTATCTTTGCATATCATCTACAACTAGTTTATCAATCATGTAATGTAGGAAACATCTCTTGCATTTCCAACATCTCTATTTCTTTAGGTTGTCATTTGGAAATTCATGTGCACAAAAAATCTGAGAGCAAAATGATTTAAAGAATCCTTGGAGATAGAGGACAATGAGACGCCATTGAGGAATTGTTGCTTTAGTTTGGTTGTTATTTGAATTCCTTGATATAATGTTTCATTAGTGTGTTGTATAGGTTTTACTTGCTTATTCACATTATTTACACCACACAGTTACTATTTATAATAGTGTCTGGTTTCAGTGTTGCCATCTTCAGTTGGTCACAGTTTCCTCATTGGTCTTCAGTTTTGCTCAATTCTGAGCATTTGGCATCCACTTACTATTTATAGCAGTGCTATTTTTAGTAAGTCACCTTTGGGGGAGTTGGTCCCAGGTTTGGTCTTGCAACAACATTTTAATCTAGTTTTCAGTTGGTGACCCTAAGGTTGTAGTTTAATATTTGTTTTATTTGACCACTCTGGCATTTTATAAAGTTGAATTATAAAGTTATATTATAACTTATATCAAGGGGTAAAGTGGTCATTAAAAAGGACCAAGGCGCCTAGTGAACAACTTCAAGTTGTTTTTAAAAGCTAATTGAATAATATATCCCCTCCTTGAGCTTGGATCCCTATGTAAAGGAGAGTAATATTTTAAAGGTTTTTACTATTTTAAAATACATCCAAAGTGGGATGCCATAAAGAGGAGATGAATCATTTTAAATGTTAAAAAATTAAAAGGAGAAGGGTGTCCATTTCTTAGAGAGAAATTATGAAACTTTTGGAGTCCATTCGCCCTAATCTTATAATATGAAGTTTGGCTCTCATTTCTCATTATCCAGACTTGACAACTTATTGATATGCTGTCGGATTTTCTTTGGTTTTCTTGGGATGCGTTGTGAGGATGAAAACCCTCCATCATTGGGCTGATTTCGGTGGTGAAATATCCACCATAGTTAGATATTGGTGTTTGTTCATAGTTTAATTCAATAGGAGCTTCAAAAATTGATCTACATAGAAGAAATCATGAAGATATTTCAATATTTTTAGGAGTTTTTGGTGTGCTTTGGTTTGGCCTCAGTTTTGGTGTGATTTTAGAAGTTTTGGTGTGATTTTCTACAGTTTTTGGGTGATTTGACTTTAGGGTTTGAACCTAGTTTTTTCCTCATTGCTCTGAAAAGGAAGGTTAAATCATTTTGGGCATTGTTTCATTTTGTGACTCTTCCCAAGGCAATTCTAAAGAGTATTGGTTGGTTTTTTTTGGTGTTGTTTTGGATTTTATAGAGCAAATTGCCCTTGCTAGGAGGATGCCATTCTTGCCAGTGAACTGTTCAGTGTATGACCTGCTTTGGGAAGCTTTGTTGGGGTTTTTTTGGCGTGGAAAGGAGAAGGCCGTGGTGTAGAAGTCTTGAGGGTTTGGAGGCAAGGTTTGAGAAGGTCTTGGAGCTCATTTAGGAAAACCCTCTTGCTGTTGTTCGAGCTTTTACGAGGTTTGATTTGTGATTGTAATAATATGATATTCAATAGAAAATGAAAATACATGTAATGGTTTCAATTTCTAATGCAAGAGATTAGTTGTTTGAAGTTTTTGTTCTTTCTTTATCATTTTAATGTTATTCCAAATCAAAAAATTCATTGAAAAACAAACACCAAATATCATTGAACAATAAGGGCAGAAAACAAAGTATTTTCAAGAAAAAAATAGGGGTGCTATCTTACAATTTAATTGTAAATAGGTAGAAAGTGAATTCAAATAATAGGAAAATGATTTCAATATTCAATAAACCCAACTAAAATGATCAAAATTACCTAATATCAATGAAGCGTGTGCACATGAAAATGAAATCAATAATAGAATAAATCAAATCAATCTAATTTACTTTACCTCCATTGAAAGTGTTAGAATAATCATGCATTAGCTAATAATTAATTAATCTTAAATAATTGATTATTAGTCTAATTACACTTCATGCACTTAAGCTAAAACTTAGGAATGTTTTTTTCTTTTATTAGTTTGAGTTATCATTAGATCATTATGTCTCATCACATCACATAGAATGATGACACTTGTCATGATCTAACCCCTTTCTTATTTAGGGTTTTCTCTTATAAGCACTCTTCTTCATTGTAACTCTAAGCAAGTTTTTCATTTTGTAAGTTCTTTCTTGTTGAGGAAATAACAAGTCTTTGTTTGCAACTCTCGTGTGTTGAAGGTGTTATTGTTTGTTGTTTGATCTTGTATCTTGTGTTTTCACAAATCTGACATGGTATCAGAGCGTGAATATAGCAAACCTCTTCTCAAATTTTGAGGGTTTTCTTCAACTAGGGTTATAGGGGCTTCAAATCTAGA
The DNA here is from genome assembly GCA_007258455.2 of Sequoia sempervirens. Lineage (NCBI taxonomy): Eukaryota > Viridiplantae > Streptophyta > Pinopsida > Cupressales > Cupressaceae > Sequoia > Sequoia sempervirens. The sequence goes on from VDFB02000008.1 coordinate 251,280,240, forward strand.
ATCTTCATATGTTTTTGTAAATTTTAGAGTTGGATGATGTTTTGGTGCATTTTGATGCGAAAAGGACCTCACCATTGTGCTCAAGAAGCTGAACAAATGAATTTGATATAAAATTCATCCAATTTTTGTGTCAGGAGTCCAAGAGGTAAAAAAATTTCCACGTGACCTATACGACGACCTCTATACGGATTTTTCAAAAAAAAAAACTTTAAAAAAAAATTAAAATGTTTTTAAAAAAAATTAAAAATTGCAGGTTTATTATGCTTGTGTAGGGTACCAAGGCCATCCACATGGGTACCACATGGTCCTGCTCACCAATCAAGGTGTACCCTCTCACCAATTGGTATTGTGTGCCTGTCAACGGTCTATTCAGTCACTTAATGGTGCAAATTCCAATCGCTCGGCGACCAATTCAAACCCTAACAGTAATTTTTTGGTAATCGATTTCTTTCCAACCACCATCAACCCTTTCAGATGGACATTAGCACTTTTCCAATCGGCAGAGAACATCTAAAATATTTTGGCATTATTTAGCATATTCTGGCAACACTCAATTTTTTTGGTCGATGAATTTTTTCTAATGGTAAGGAACATTCTCAAAATATTTTGTTGACATCAACATGATGTCAACAATACGATTCCCAGCAAGGCCCCTCCAAGCCCCCTTTGTGCCCTGAAGGAGCAATTTTTTTCCTTTTCATCATAACTTAGGCATACAGTATCAAAATTGGGCGAACAAGATATCATTAAAAAACTAGTTTTGTGTACTTTCCAGTGGTGTGGTTCTCATTACTATATTTTGATGTCGGTAAATTCTACAACATATTGACGTTAGAAGTATTATTTTTACTTTTGAGGTCACAAATTTTGACCAATTTCTCTATTTTTCACTATGCCAATAGCATTGGAAATTTCTTTCAAGGCTCTTCACAACTATCCATGCACTTTTTCCAATTTTTTCTTTAGGTACGTTTTATTTAGAATTTTGTGTTTTCACATTCTAATGAACTATTTGGACATTTGGGCTCTTAGAAACTTTTTGTTTGTGTGAGATGACTTGTTTTTGGTTGTTCTACATTTATTTCTAGAATTTGTGTCATATTCAAGCATTATAAACATTGTTTGCATGTAATTTCTCTTTTGTGGACACATTGAGATAAAGTGCCACTGTTGTACTTGCTTTTGGGGATTTTTGCACATCCTGTTGTGCCTTTTATACTCACACTATGATATAAAGTGTCATGGGGGGTTGTGTAAGCCTTTTTCCATCACACCTTTGTCAAGTGAGTGTTCCTTCTATGACAATATTGAATCAGTGATTCTTGTTTCATGTGTGTGTGCCTTGTTTACACACCATTTTTTAGTTGTAGGTACTTTCATGTGCATGTTTAGATGTTCTTAGTTCTCCTTCATGCACTTCTTGGTGACACATAGTTTCAATGGACCTGTCATGGCTCTCCCTTTTGCACATTATGGCTCGGGTTTATGCTATTGGTGTTAATGTTTCCTTAGTTTCATTTAGGAGTGATCTATGGGTAAGTGCAAAAAGATGGTTCCCCAAAAGGGGGCTTAAGTGGCCACTTTTTTTCTAAAATAAGGAAATACTAACCTTGGATGTGAAATTGAGGATAGTTACACTCAAAATTTTGAGATGGAACAAAAACAAGGATCGAAGTGCTCTGAGTCTACTTTCTAAAATACTAATTTATTTTGAAAATGGTTGAGATTAAGGGGTTCAAAAGAGGGATGTACAAAAATTGGTGTTGTTTTTGTCAGAAAAATATAACATTGCAACTCTTGTACATCCCTAGCACAGTGAACTTTTTTTTTGTATTTTTAAAATCACCCCGGTGAGAAATTATTTAACAGTATGTAGTTGATGAATGATTTTTCTGATAATTTTTTAATGAATATTTGATTTTTTACTAATTTTCTAAGTGGACACTTCCTGAAAAACAAAATTTTGGAAACTAATTGATTTTTTTAAAAAATTTGTAGAATGGAGTCTAGTTTCTAAAAATGTAATTTATTTGAAATTTCGATGAACAGTTAATTTATAACGAAAAAATACCAAAAATTGCCTTTTTTCCAAAAAAGAGACAAAAACAAAATAAATTATAGATGAAAGGCTTAACATTGTCAGAAAGTGAAAAAAATTACACTGTTGGATAGTCAAGAGAGAACCTAACATTACCCAGGTGTTCAATTTGTTCAACGTTGAACCATGTGCAATCTTGATGGTGAGCACGAACCTGATTATGTGAAATATTGTAGAATTTGCAAAAATACGTCTTTGGTCATTGGGAATGCTCTCCAAGCCTTTGGGTTGGTATTCCAAGGAAAATACCAAGCCCAAGGCTTGGGGATTCCCAAAGCAAGATATAACGTGTGCGCGTTATTACATGCTCATGTTATATCTTAGTTTTGACATGACTTTTGCATTTTTTGAATGCATTGACAAAACACGAGCACATTATAATGCGCTCGCATTTTGATCTACATCAAATTTATTTTTCTTCTCTTTTTTTTTCTTTCTTCTCGTTATCTTTAAGGGAAACTATATACATGAAATAAACATTTAATTTCTTTTACTTTAAGTTATATTTCATGTTTATAGTTTTAGGATGCTTGAGAGTGGTTTCAAATCTCTAGGAGTTATAATGCAAATTCTAGTTTTTGGAAGATCTCAAAAATTTCAGACTTAGTCAAATTTTAGTAATTAGGAGGTAAAATTTTAGTAATCAAAAAGTTGTATTATTTCTCTCTCTATCTCACTCATTTTTATCCCTTACACTCTAGACCTCTCTCTCACTATCTCCATCCCTTTATCTGACTCTCTCTGCCTTGATCTCAAGAACTCTCTCTCTCTCTCTCTCTCTCTCCTTTTCCCTTTAATTCTCTCTCACTTCTCTCTCCCTCCCTCCCTCCTTCCCTTTCTACTTATCTCTATCTCCCTCCCTCCATCCTTCTCTCTCTCTCTCTCTACCTACCTCTCCTTCTATCGCTCCCTACCACTCTCTCTATTTCTGTCTATCTCTCCTTCCCTCTATCTATATCTCTCTCTACTTCTCTCTATCTCACCTATCCCTCTCTACCCACATATCCCTCTATCATTCCCTACCACACTCTCTTTATTGCTCTCTATCTCACCTCTCTCACACCTCCCTCTCTCTCCCTCCATACCTCTCCCTTCATCTATCCTTATATACTCTTTATCTCTCATGTCTCTCTACCTCTCCTTCCCTCTCTACTTATCTTTATCTCCCCTTTCCCTCCCAACCTCTCTCTCTCTCCCCAATCCCTCCCTCCCCCTCTTTCTCTCTCCCCCTATGAGGGTTGAGGGTGTAAGGTTTAGTGTTCAAGGTATAGGGTTGAGGTTATAGGGCTAAGTGTATAGGGAATAGGGATTAGGGTTTAGGATATTAGGTATAAAGTTGAGGGTATAGGGTATAGCAATGAGGGATGAGGGTTTAAGATTTAGGGTTTAAGGTATAGGGTTGAGGGTTGAGGGTTGAGGGATAGTGATTATGGTTGAAGGTATAAGGTTAAGTGTATAGGGTATATGGATTATGGTTTAGGATATTGGGTATATAGTTGAGGGTATTGGGTTGAGGATATTAGGTTTAGGGTTGAGGGTTTAACGTTTAGGATTTATGTATAAGTTTGAGGGTTGAGGGTTGAGGTATAATGTTTAGGGTTTAACATATGAGGTTAAGTGAATATGGTATATGGATTAGGGTTTAGGGTGTAGTGGGATTAAGGGTATAAGTTATAGGGTTAAGGCTTAAGAGTGTAGGGTTTTCCGTTTAAGTATAGGGTTGAGGGATAATGTTTAGGGTTTAAGGTATAAGGTTGAGGGTGTAGGGTACAAAGATGAGGGTTGAGGGTGTAGGGTTTAGGGTTTAAGGTATAGGGTTGAGGGTTGAGGGATAGCGTTCAAGGTTGAGGGTATAGGGGTAAGTGTATAGGGTATAGGGGTTAGGGTTTAGAATATTGGGTATAGGGTTGAGGGTATTGGGTTTAGGATTGAGGTTTAGGGTTTAGGGTTTAGTGTACAAGGTTGAATGTAGGGTTTAGGGTTTAAGTATAGGGTTGAGGGATGATGTTCATGGCTTAGGTTATAAGGTTGAGGGTATAGGGTATAGGGATGAGGGTTGAAGGTGTAGGGTTTAACGTATAGGGTTGAGGGTTGAGGTATAGTGTTCAAGGTTGGGGGTGTAGTGTTAAGTGTATAGGGTATAGGGATTAGGGTTTAGGATATTGGGTATAGGGTTTAGGGTATTGGGTTTAGGGTTGATGGTTTAGGGTTCAAGGTTTAGGGTACAAGGTTTAATGTAGGGTTTAACATTTAATTATAGGGTTAGGCATTCAGGGATAATGTTTAGGGTTTAGGGTATAGGGTATATGGATGAGGGTTGAGGGTGTAGGGTTTATGGTTTAAGGTATAGGGTTGAAGGTATAAGGTTAAGTTTATAGGGTATAGGGATTAGGGTTTAGGATATTATGTATAGGGTTGAGGGTATTAGGTTGAAGGTTTAAGGTTAAGTTTATAGGGTATTTGGATTAGGGTTTAGCAAAGAGAGAGAGAGGGTGTGAGGGAGAGACATGAGAGAGAGTATTCTCTAGTTAGGGTGGGAGGGAAAGACTTGAGAGAGAGAGAGAGAAAGAGATAGAGAGAGATGGCCCCCATTTCTTGGACCCATTTTTTCAAACAAGCCACTACATTGCCAATTCAGTGAAATTGGCAACCTAACTTGGCCTGTTTGAAAAAATGGGGTCTCCTGATGATGTAATTCTTGGACCCACTTTTTCAAACAGGCCACTACATTACCAATTTCACCGAATTGGCAACCTAACTTAGCCTGTTTGAAAAAATGGGTCCAAGAAATGAGGTCTCCTGGTGATTTACATCATTGGAAGACCCCATTTCTTGGACTCATTTTTTAAAACATGCCACTACATTGCCAATTTCACTGAATTGGCAAGCCAATGCACCCACTAGCTTGCAAATTCAGTGAAATTGGTAACCTAACTTGGCTTGTTTGAAAAAAATAGGTGCAAGAAATGGGGTCTCCCAGTGATTTACATCATTGGGAGACCTCATTTCTTAGACCCAGTTTTTCAAACAGGCCACTACATTGCCAATTTCATTGAATTGGCAAGCCAGTGCGCCCACTAGCTTGCCAATTTGGTGAAATTGGCAACCTAACTTGTTACATCACAAGAAGACCCCATTTCTTGGACCCATTTTTTCAAACAGGCCACTATATTGCCAATTTCATCGAATTGGCAAGCTAGTGCGTTGGCTAGCTTACCAATTCAGTGAAATTGACAACCTAACTTGGCCTGTTTGAAAAAATGGGTCCAAGAAATGGAGTCTCCTGGCTATTTACATAACTGGGAGGCCCCATTTCTTGGACCCACTTTTTCAAATAGGCCACTACATTGCCAATTTCACCAAATTGGCAAGCTATTGGGCCCACTAGCTTGCCAATTCAATGAAATTGGAAACCTAACATGGCCTGTTTGAAAAAAATGAGTCTAAGAAATGGGGTCTCTCGGTGATGGAGACCCCATTTCTTGGACCCATTTTTCCAAACAGGCCACTACATTGCCAATTTCACCGAATTGGCAAACCAGTGCACCCACTAGCTTGCTATTTCGGTGAAATTGGCAACCTAACTTGCCCTGTTTGAAAAAATGGGTCCAAGAAATGGGGTCTCCTGGTGATTTACATCACCAGGAGACCCCATTTCTTGGATCCATTTTTTCAAACAAGCCACTACATTTCCAATTCCATCAAATTGGCAATGTAGTGGCCTGTTTGAAAAAATGGATCCAAGAAATGGGGTCTCCTGGTGATGTCCCCATTTTGTGGACCCATTTTTTCAAACAGGCCAAGTTAGGTTGCCAATTTCATCGAATTGGCAAGCTAGTGGGCCCAGTAGCTTGCCAATTCAGTGCAATTGGCAATCTAGTGGTCTATTTGAAAAACTGGGTCCAAGAAATGGGGTCTCCGGGTGATGTAAACTCTCTACCCTAATCCATCAACCATCAACCTTTAATCCCTCAACCTGTAAACCCTCAATCCTCTACCCTCTACCCCCAACCCTCAACCCTCAACCCTTAAACCTTAATCCCTCAACCCCTATACCCTCTTAAATTTATATATTGGGACTCCCTTAACCTCAATCCCTCAACCCCAGACCTCAAACCCTACCCTCAACCTTAACCTCAACCTCACCCTTAAACCCTCCCTTCTAACCCATACATTAAACCCTCAACCCCTCACCTCCTCAACCCTTAAAACCTAATCCCCTCAATCCCCTATACCTCTACCCTATACATTGACCTCAACCTCAATCCTCACCCTTATAGACTCAAACCTCTACCTCAACCTTTAAACTCCTCAACCTCACCCCTTAACTCTCTTCCTAACCCCATACATTAAACCCCAACCCCTCAATTCTCAACCCCTCAATTCCACAATGGACCCCTCGACTCCTAATCCCTCAACCAACCCCCTCTATCCTCAACCCTCAACCCTAAACCCTAATCCCTGCAAACCCTCTACCCCATATCCCTGACTCCTCAACCCTCATCCCCAATCCCCAACCCCTCAACCCTAAACCCTAACCCTCAACCGGCCATACCCCCACCCTATACATTGACCCCCTCAACCCTAATCCTTCTAACCATAATTCCTAAAACTCATACCCTAAACTCCTAAACCTCACCTCAACCCTAAACCTCAATCCCTCAACTCCTTAAACCTCAACTCAAACCTCTACCTCTACCCTCAAATTTTAAACTCCCAATCCTCAACCCTATACATTGACCCCAACCCCCAATCCATCAACCCTATACCCTCATCCTCTACCCTCAACCCTCAACCCTTAAACCCTAAACCCTTAAACCCTCTACCCTCTACCCTCTACCCTTAAGGGTTTAAGGGTTGAGGGTAGAGGGTATTAGGTTGAGGGTAGAGACCCAATACCCTCTACCTTCAACCCTATACCCTTAACCCAATACCCTGAATCGTCAACCCTATACCCTCAAACCCTATCCCTTTCTCTATCTCTATACATCTCACCTCTCTCTCCCTCCTCTCCTACCCTCTCCCTATTTCTACGTACCTCTTGCTCAATCAATCCCTTCAACTCTCTCTCTTGATCCCTCTATCTATCTCTCTCTATCTCCCTCCCACTGCCTCTCCATCACTTGGCCTATTTGAAAAAATGGGTCCAAGAAATGGGGTCTCTCAGTGATTTACATCGTTGGGAGACCCCATTTCTTGGACCCATTTTTTTGAACAGGTCACTACATTCCCAATTTCACTGAATTGGAAACCTAGGGTAGATGGTTTAAGGGGTTAAGGGTTAAGGGTAGAGGGGAGAGAGATAGAACGAGTGAGTGAGTGAGAGAGGAAGAGGGGGTAGGAGGGAGAGACTTGAGAGAAATAGAGAGATAAAGGGTAGAGGGGAGATATATAGGAGTGAGTGAGTGAGAGAGGGAGAGGGGGTAGGAGGGAGAGACTTGATAGAGATAAAGGGTTTAAGGGTTTAGGGTTAAGGGTAGAGGGGAGAGAGAGAGAGACCCGAGAGAGGGAGAGGGAGTGGGAGGTGGAGACTTGAGAGAGAGAGAGAGATACAGAGAGAGAGGGAG